>CAUYPK010050551.1:0-63112 GCA_963574355.1 Loris lydekkerianus
TTTAAGATTTTTGCAGCTCTTCACGAGATACTTCACATCATAAATGACAGGAAAAAATAATCGAAGGATCTCAAAGAAGTCAAGTTCTTCTTCAGGCAAGTTAGAGTTGGTCAGGATTTTGATTAAATAGCCAAAGTCATAACCACTGTGAAATGACAACCATTTGACTCCTTCGCAGAGGACCACTCCTGAAGTCGTAAGAAGTTCTGCAAAGTACTGGGTCTCAATTCCTTCCTCCTTGTGTTTCTTAAACTGGATACCAGATGATAGTAGTTCTATAGAGTCCTGGGCATACATGTCCTCTGTCAAATTAAATTTAAAATTAAATTGCCAAGTTGAAGTTCCTGGAGGGTATTCTCCTTGCTCATTCATAAATGTCAGTCCTAGCTGAATTATCTTTAACAAGTCTACATTACATTGTAATAGTTGGTACTGATAGTCAGCATTGCTCCTGAATTCTCCAATGGGTCTTGCAACCACACCTGGAAACTCGGTGTCCATAACAATGTAATTATATTTTTGAATAACTTGATGAATTTTTTTCATCTCTTCATCCAGGTTGCAAGCCTAAACTTCACAAATTCTTTGGCTATGATCTACAGTTGCTGCTGGCATAGTGAGGGCACAAGGGAGGCTAGATGCCAAGCATCAAAATGTTATACTTGATTGAAGATTTTTTTCATAAAATACTTTGTCTTTTATTTAAGTACTTGTGTCATTGAGCTCGTGCTTCTCCTCCTCCTCCTCGAAAGCACTCGGCGGCGGAAGTGGGTGCCCCATAGACACCTTTCACCCAGGGAAGGGGAAAGGGGAGCAGGAGCTATGCTGTGCTCCGTTTTCTTTCTTTTTTTTTTTTTTAAAAGCTACTTTTCATGATAGAGGTAATAAACTGAATTTTTCTCTTCAACAAACCCTCTCTACTCAGATATGCCCTTTCTGGTTCATCTAGTCCACAAATCAGCATCCAGCCCCAAGAAAGATGAAAAAAGAGTAGATACTTGAGGAAGTACTGCCTTCCTCTGACTCTTTGGCTGTCTCTGATATCACAGAAAGGGCAGGTGACTCAAAGAAAGGTTCTGGGTACATATGTTCTACAGTTGGGTATACCAGAGTTGTACCTATGTTTCATTCCACGTAGGTATTCATGTTAATGGGTGATGTCTGCTTTATTCTGGATCTGTAAACAATAACAACTCACTAAAATATGTGTACGCAGTCTGGCCCATATGTTGCCAATGCCTACAATATTTGGGAAGATTAAGAATGTGTTTCCTATTGATTTCATAAAAATAGAATCCTGGCAGGAATGGATGGCACAACTTACCTAGGAAACTTAAGAGAAGTTTAATAAAAGAGTGTTTCACAAAGGGAAAGTTTAATAAAAGAGTGTTTAAGGAAGTCAAACAGAGGCAATAAGGTATCCTGGAGCTGGTAACAGCTCAGGAGCTGTCCCCGTCCCTTTGCCTGAGAGGCCTGGGGGAAGCTGTGATACCCAGGATCCAGAGAGGTCCACCTTGGGAACATGTCTGAAGTCACAGGCCACGGGGGAAAGAGGCACAAAGGCTGGCTCACTGGATGCAGAGCAACCTGTTCTAATCTTTGGACCATGAAATCTACACAGCACAAATAACCATCTTGAGTGTTAATCAAATAAAATTTGCCCCTAGGGTCTTAAAGCTGGTGTGGTCCACAAAATTTGGTTTCTTTTTCCTTCTAATTTAAATCCTGCAGGGGCTTCATGCACCCTTTGTCATAGATGAGATCTGAATAAGAAATTAAGCCAAAAGGGATAAAGTACACTAAAATCAGTGAACTACAAAAGTTTGTAAAGACTTTAACAAAGATCCGTGAAGTTAAACTAATCTTAAGAACACAAAAATCAGCCGACAATAGAATAAAATTCGAAGGCATCTACACCTGCTTGTATAATATTATAGTATTATAGTATAAACTCGCACACTTTGTCTTTCCTAACTAGGAAGATTTCAAATTGCTTCCTTCCTATGTACTCTTTCTCAGGAAACTCCTGGAGGGGGTTATTACATCAAAAAGACAGACAAGACCAAAAAAGGAGGAATGCCTACAATCCAGGATGCAAGTATTTCAACACAGAAGAGTGAAAAGATCCTGAGGATGATTGCAGACCCAGAAAGTAATTATGTAGTTTGGGGCAATAGGATGAAGAGGTCCAGAAAGGATGTATCTTTAAAAAAAAAAAAATTAAATTTACAGTTTTTCCACATCCTTGTCAACACTGAATATGATTAATCTCTTTGACAATCTGATGGGTGAACTATGGTACTTTTAAAAATTTTCAAATTCTTTATTTTGTAGTATTCACCATCTCATGGGTATGTGCTTATTGACTATTTTTAACTCTTCTGGGAATTGTTAATTGTCTCAGAGGAGCAAGAATTCCCAGCTGTTCTGGGGAAAGTCTTTGCCTATTCTTCTATTGGTTTATTCTATTTCTCCTCTATTAATTCGTGAGGAAGTTTTGTATACTAGAGAAATCATCCCTTTTTTGGTCATATGTTGCATTGTTTAAGGGACAGACCTATAAAAATATTTAAATTTTCTGGCATATAATCAGTGACAGTGCTTCTTGTACCCTTCTCGTGTTGTTTTAATAATTCTAAACACTCCCATAATCCTAGTGCTCTCAGAGGCGAAGGTGGGAGGATCCCTTGAGCTCAGGAGTTCAAGATCAACCTGAGCAAGAGTTAGACTCTTTCTCCACTAAAAATAGAAAAATTGTCCACGTGAGGTGGCTCATGCCTGTGAACCTAGCACTTTGGGAGGCTGAGGCAGGTGGATTGCCTGAGCTCATGGGTTCGAGACAAGCCTGAGCAAGATAAAACTAGACAGGAGTTGTGGCAGATGCCTGAGGTCCCAGCTACTTGAGAGGCTGAGGCAAGACAATCACTCGAGCTCAAGAGTTTGAGGTTGCTATGAGCTATGATGCCACAGCACTCTACCAAGGGTGGCAAAGAAAGACTCTGTCATAAATAAATAAAAAGAAAAAAAAATTAGCTGGGGATTGTGATGGGCCCCTGTGATACTATCTACCAGGAGGCTGAGGCAGGAGAATTGCTTGAACCCAGGAGTTTGAGGTTGCTGTGAGCTTGCCTGATGCTAATGCACTCTACCATGGGGACACAGAGTGAAACACTGTTACAAATAGTAATAATAATAAATAATTCATTTTTTCAGTATTTATTACATGATTGCCATAGACATAGACAGGCAGGTCTATGTTAGCCATTAACATAGGTGCTAGGAATATAAAGGAAGAAAGTCAAGATAGAGTATAGAGTATAGATAGAATATAGCAGATAGAGTATAAAATAGAACTATAAGAGAATGAAATACAGGAGAAAGGGATTAGTTTGATAAGAGCAGCGCGTGTGAGAAGACTCTGAAACAAAACCACAGGAAGCAGAAGCATCAGAATGGGGTTATTTTAGGCTGGGCATGGTGGTTCACACCTATAATCCTAGCACTCTGAGAGGCTAAGACAAGAGAATCCCTTGAGCTCAGGAGTTCAAGACCAGCCTGACCAAGAGCAAGACCCCATCTCTACTACAAATAGAAAAATTAATGAGGCATGGTCATGTGTGCCTACAGTCCCAGATACTTGGGAGCCTGAGGCTATAGCACTCCAGCCTGGTTGAAAGAGCAAGATTCTGTCTAAAAAAAAAAAAAAAAGCATATTTTGGTAAAAGAAAAGTTGAAAAAATTGAGAAAATATTTATCTATTCCAGAGATCAGTCAAGGGTCAACCCAAACTTATCCTTCTAGAAATATGAGGATCACAGCCATAGAATTATTTTATACATCATCTATCTCAGGCTTGGCGCCCATAGCACATTGGTTACTGCACTAGCCACATGCACCAAGGCTGGCAGGTTCAAGCCCACCCCAGGCCAGCTAAACAATAATGACAACTGCAATAAAAAATAGCCGGGTGTTGTGGCGGGTGCCTGTAGTCCCAGCTACTTGGGAGGTTGAGGCAAGAGAATCACTTAAGCCAAAGAGTTGGAGGTTGCTGTGAGCTGTGATGCCATGGCACTCTACTGAAGATGACATAGTGAGACTCTGTCTCAAAAAAAAAAAAAAATCATCTATCTCAATTTTTAAATCCTTTCTGTATGCTTAGTAACTTTATTTCTCACATAGTTTTTATATTGCTTAATGCTCACATCTTTATGACTACTCTATACCAACTTCTCAAATCAGACATTTATTTATTGAAATTAGCAAAAAACTTTAACCTGCAAATAAAATGACAGAAGAGGCTCGATGCCCATAGCTCAGTGAGTAGGGTACTAGCCACATACATTGAAGGTGGTGGGTTCGAGCCTGGCCTGGGCCTGTTAAACAACAATGACAACTACAACCAAAAAGTAGCCAGGCACTGTGGCGGGTGCCTGTAGTCCCAGCTACTTGGGAGGCTGAGGCAAGCGAATCACTTAAGCCCAAGAGTTTGAAGTTGCTGTGAGCTGTGACATCATTACACTCTACCCAGGGTGATGTAGAGACTCTGTCTCAAAAAAAAAAAAAAAGACAGAAGATAAATAACTGTGGTGTTGAGTGTGGCTGAATATGATCAACATATAAGACAAAGCCACAATATGGCTCATTTCTATAATTGTAGCACTTTGGGAGGTGGAAGTGGGAGAATTGCTTGAGCTCAGGAGTTCTAGACTAGCCTGAGTAAAAATGAGAACCCCCCTGGCTTGGCGCCTGTGGCTCAAGCGGCTAAGGTGCCAGCCACATACACCTGAGCCGGTAGGTTCAAATCCAGCCTGGGCCTGCTGAAACAACAATGATGGCTGCACCCAAAAAATAGCTGGGTGTTGTGGCAGGCACCTGTAGTCCTAGCTACTTGAGAGACGGAGGCAAGAGAAGTGCTTGAGCCCAGGAATTGGAGGTTGCTGTGAGTGCTGATACCACAGCACTCTACCCAGGGTGACAGCTTGAGGCTCTGTCTCAAAACAAACAAAAAAACAAAATGAGAACCTCCCTCTCTACTAAAAATAGACAACTTAGGAGTTTAGAAGTTGAAAAGCATTCTTCTTTGTTTTCTTACTTTTTTTTTTTTTTTTGAAACAGAGTCTTACTACATTGCCCTCAGTAGAGTGCCATGGCATCACAGCTCACCACAACCTCAATTCTCTTGCCTCAGCCTCCCAAGTAGCTGGGACTAGAGGTGCCTGCCACAACATCCAGATTTTTTTTGTTGTAGTTGTCAATGTTGTTTAACAGGTCCTGGGCCAGGTTTGACCCCGCCAGCCCCGCTGTATGTAGCTGGCACCCTAAACACTGATCTATAGGCACAGAGCCACCAGCCCCTTTTAATGTTCCAGAATGACCAAACTAACCAAGGTAAGGTAAGCTAGGCAAATGTCTGGGCCAATTTGACTCCTCATAGTGGCAGGCACACTATATCTCTGTGTTTTCCAAACTTATTTTCTTTAAAACTTTTTAATTGACATATAATAAAGATACATATTTGGGGGATACAGGTGATATTTTGATACATTCATATAATGTATAAAGATCAAATCAGGGTAATTGTGATACAGATCACCTTAAATATTAATCTTATTTTTATGCTTTGAACATTTAGATTCTTTCCTATTATTTTGAAATGTACAATAGATTATTGCTAACTATAGTCACCCTTTGGATGTATTGAACGCTAGATCTTATTTCTTCCATTTAACTATATATTAGTAGCCATAGTTAACCTCTTCTTCACTCCCTTATCCCTTCTACTCTTCCCAGCCTCTGGTAACCTCCAATCCACTTGATCTTTATGAGATCTACTTTTTAAGTTCCCACATATAAATGAGAACAGGCCACATTTGTCTTTTTGTGCTTGGCTTATTTTGTGAAACATAATGACCTCCAGTTCTATCCATGTTGCTATAAATGACAGTGTCTTATGCTTTTTGTGGCTGAATAATATTCCATTGTGTATATATACTACATTTTCTTTATCCATCCATCCATTAGTTGGCATTTAGTCCCAATCCCATTTTCATTTATCCCTAGGCATGGCAGCTGCACTATGTTTCTCAGCCTCCCTTATACACTGGTGGAGGCGTGTGACTTATTTTTGGTTCATGCAATGGGAGCAGAAATGATGTTTGCTACTTCTTGATTCTTAATACATGCTCTCTCTCTTTTTTTTTTTTTTTGTGAGACAGAGTCTCACTATGTCACCCTCAGTAGAGTGTCGTGGTATCACAGCTCACAGCAACCTCAAACTTCTGGGCTTAAGCGATTCTCTTGCCTCAGCCTTCCCAGTAGCTGGGACTACAGGTGCCCGCCACAACTTCTGGCTATTTCATGGTTGTAGTTGGCCTGGGCTGGATTCAAACTCGCCAGCTCTGGCGTATGTGGGTGGCGCCCTAGCCGCTGAGCTACAGGCACTGAATCAATACACTCTTTCATACTATTTTAATGGTCTCCCTGCCCCCATGCTAGTTGAATTTTGAGAATGCAGTAGAGGACTCCAAGGCCTGACATTCCCGTCCAACTTGCCTTAAACTGCAATGGGAACAGGAAATAAATCTTTTTTTGTGTGTTAAGCTACTGAAATTTTGGAGTTACTCTTATTGCCACAATAAATCATCCTGTGGCCAGGCATGGTGGCTCACCCTTATAATCCCAACACTCTGGGAAGCTGAGGTAGGTGGATTGTTTGAGCTCAGGAGCAGCCTGAGCAAAAGCAAGACCTCATCTCTACTAAAAACAGAAAAAATAGCCAGGTGTTGTGGTGGGCCCCTGTAGTCCCAGCTTCTAGGGAGGCTGAGACAGGAGGTTCATTTGAGCCCAAGAGTTTGAAGTTGCTGTGAGCTATGACACTGCAGCACTCTACCCAGGGTGACAAGGTGAAACTCTGTCTCAAAAAAAAAAAAAGAAATCCTGTAAATTCTGATGAATAAATCCTTTATTAAATCTTATGATGTTCTAAGATAGAAACAAGTAAAAATAGAAGCTACTTTGTCCTTTGTTTCTCTCTAGCTGTGTTCTTATTTTATTTAATTAATTAACTTAATATTTTTTGAGACAGAGTCTTACTCTGTCACCCTGGGTAGGGTGCTGTGGCATCATAGCCCATAGCAACCTCAAACTCTTGGGTTTGAGCATCCTCTTGCCTCAGTCTCCCAAGTAGCTGGGACTATAGGTGCTTGCCATTATGCCCCAGCTAGTTTTTCTTTTTATTTTTAGTAGATAGTGGGTCTCCCTCTCTCTTATTCAGGCTGTTCCAAAACTATTAAGCTCAAGCGATCCACCAACCTTGGCCTCCCAGAGTGCTAGGACTACAGGTGTGAACCACTGAGCCCAGCTGGAAATTTCCTCTTTGGTCTCTCTTATACTACTTGTTCTGTAGGAAGCCAGCTGTTTCATCACAAGGACATTTGGGCAGTCCTGTGGAGAAGCCTACATGTAAGAAACTGAGACCTTCTGCCAGCCACTAGCACCAATTTGCAGCCGTGAGAGTGAGCCACCTGGGAAGCACATTCTCTAGCTTCAGTCAAGCTTTCAAATGACCAAAAACCCGGCTGACACCTTCTTTCTTCCTTTTTTAGAGAAAGGGTCTCACTCTGTCACCCAGGCTGGAGTATGGTGGTACAATCGTAGCTACTGCAGACTTGAACCCCTGAGTTTAATAAACTTAAGCAATCCTCACACAGAAACTGTGAGAGATAATAAATATTTATTGTTGTTGTAAGTTTTGGGGTTATTTGTGAACATTTCAAGATTCTTAATGCCCTTGACTCTTTAGTAGGTCACTATTGTTTGTTCTTGAAACAGTACACATAAGGAACCACTCTTTTTTTTTTTTTTTTTTTTTGTAGTTTTTGGTTGGGGCTGGGTTTGAACCCGCCACCTCCAGCATATAGGGCAAGCACCCTACCCCTTTGAGCCACAGGCGCTGCCCAATAAGGAATCATTCTATTCATCTCCAAGTCACAGAAGGTTGAATCAACCCTGTGACTAAAAGGATATGGGGTGGAATCGTTTGATAATGGCAATTTTGGAGAGTAAGTCTGAAAAGTGAAGGCTGATTTTGATGTCTTCTTGAAATCTTTAAACAGGGTGGAAGACTCTGGAATAAAGAAGGATGATATTTAATTCTTAGGACAAATACTTCAATTAATACTATTATTACCATAAACATTTACAAACAATTACTTTCAAGAGACTCCAGGTGGCAAGGAGGAGAAAAAAAAAAAGAGAGAGAGAGACTCCAAATGAGACCCCTATAGTTTTTCACTAAGATAAGATGTGCCACTAAGGAACAGGACAATATCTGAAACACTACAGAGCCAGTATGTGTTTAATGACAATAATCATGATGATAAAATGGAATTAATACAGGGTCTGCATATATCTCAGACTAGTTTACCCAAATTCCCATCTCCCACTTATTTCTCACAAAAAGATTATGATGTTCTCGAGTTTTCTTACAATGGGATAACTAGTTAAATAACTCAATCTCAAGTGTCAAAATTCTCAGCAAAGGATTTTGGCTGAGCTTCGTAGCTTATGCTTATAATCTCAGCAATCCAGGAGGCTGAGGGAGGAGGATCACTAGGGGAGTTCAAGGTTACAATGAGGTGTAATTATGGTGCTGTATTCTAGTGTAGACAATAGTATTTCAAAGAAAACCAAAAACCAAAAAACAAAAACTCTGATGAAAAACAAACAAAAATAAATAAATAAATAAATAAAAACGTTGATGAAGTATGCTCTTTTTTGCATTAGAATCTCTGCCTGTGGCTCGGCACCTGTAGCTCAAGCGGCTAAGACACCAGCCACATACACCAGAGCTGGCGGCTTTGAATCCAGCCCAGGCCTGCCAAACAACAATGACAACTAAAAAAAAAAAAAAAAAATGGCTGGGCATTTTGGCGGGTGCCTATAGTTCCAGCTACTTAGAGGCTGAAGCAAGAGAATCGCTTAAGCCCAGGAGTTGGAGGTTGCTGTGAGCTGTGATGCCCCAGCACTCTACCCAGGGTGACAGCTTGAGACTCTGTTTCAACAACAACAAAAAAGAGTCTATGCCTGTGAAAGTAACTTACTAGAATTATGCAGTGGAGTTCCAGTGCATACAGCATCATCCACAGAGATGGGTATCTTGGACAGTGAGCTTCTTTCCCAGGTGGGTAGTTGACAAAATTCCTCCAGCAGTGACAATACTCTAAGGAAACACAAATCTGGTTCATTCAGCACGTATGTGAATGATAAGTCATAAGCAAGTGTTAAGTCACTTAAAGAGGCCTCAGCA
Organism: Loris lydekkerianus; assembly: GCA_963574355.1. Classification (NCBI taxonomy): domain Eukaryota; kingdom Metazoa; phylum Chordata; class Mammalia; order Primates; family Lorisidae; genus Loris; species Loris lydekkerianus. The sequence goes on from CAUYPK010050551.1 coordinate 9,308, forward strand.
TGAAAGTATACCATACATAAAGCTTCTGGCCTATTTGCTGTTGCAGATGGGCTAGTCTCCCTAAAAAGAATAAAGCAGTTCATTGAAGATGGTTGAGAGGCCACAGTGGCAAGACTGAAGAAAGGGATTGGATTTTTGACACTTTTCTCACCAAGAATTTCAGACCTAGTCCTTTCTCACATTATTCTGGACTTGTATGTCAGAGTCTTCCTGGTCTGAGATAACTAATCTGTTTGGCCTACAAACAGCTACTGCCTTCACAGTCTCTCAAAAACAATTAAGAATCTTTGTTGGCTCGGCACCTATGGCTCAAGCGGCTACGGTGCCAGCCACATATACCTGAGCTGGAGGGTTTGAATCCAGCCCGGATCCACCAAACAACAATGACGGCTGCAACCAAAAAATAGCCGGGCATTGTGGTAGGTGCCTGTAGTTCCAGCTACTTGAAAGGCTGAGGCAGGAGAATCGCTTGAGCCTAGGAGTTGGAGGTTGCTGTGAGCTGTGATGCCACAGCACTCAGGGCGACAGTTTGAGGCTCTGTCTCAAAAACAAAACAAAACAAAACAAAATAAACAAAGAATCTTTTTTTTTTTTTTTTTTTTTTTACCTGAGCCTCTCATCATCTGGACAGTCACACCACTGTTGATGAGGTCCCTGAGTCCTTGCCGGTTTTGCTGGTCCATGTGCCAATAAAGCCGTGCTACATAAATAACCAGAGTCACACTAGGATGTTGGCTCACAAATTCTCTAATAGCCTTGGAGCATTCCCAACAGGGGCTCCAGGACAAGAACCAGGTGATGGAGCAGCTGATGGGAGCATCCCAACGTCTTTCTGAAGTAAATCTCTCTATAAAATTCACTTCAACGTGATTGGTGGTGTTTTGTGCTGTGCTTCTCCAGATCTTGTGGCTTGTGCCCCACTTGATTTCATACAGCAGACAGGTTTCTTTACGAAGTTCTCCAGGGTCAAAGAAAACTTCAAATTCCCAGGGCTCAATTCTTCTCCTGAAATATAAAAACCATGCCCACGTTGTCACGCAATATTTAGGGAGAACTTAGATGTCCTTTTATTCTCCCCTCTTATCTCAGAAAGATTTGGAAGATGACATTTCAGAAATATGTTTTTCTATTCTCTGACTCAAGGTTATGTAGAGAGGTCCGTTTAAGTTATCAGATTTTCTCCTACACACAGTGAGGAGGTCGTTTTCCCAGCCATGTCACTTGGTTACCACTCTCTACTATCATGGAGTTTTACTCTTGAATTTATTTTTTTTACTTTTATTTATTTATTTTGCAGTTTTGGCTGGGGCTGGGCTTGAACCCACCACCCCTGGTATATGGGGCTGGCACCCTACTCCTTGAGCCACAGGCACCACCCTTACTCTTGAATTTAGATATAAGTATGTCCTGGTTTCTTTTTAAAGCTTTCCTAATTAAATTCTAATTTATTTTTTGTTTTGAGACAAGCTCTTGCTATTTTGTCCTGGCTAGCCTTGAATTTCTAGGCTGAAAGGATCTTCCTGACTCAGCCTTCTAAGTCGCTGAGACTATAGGCATTTATCACGGCACCCAGTTATATTCTAATCTTTCTATTTTATACCTGTGGGCGCCATGTCCTAATCCTTATTTTACTATTCCTCAATGAATTATACCAACTTTTGTTTTTTTCTTTCTTTTTATTGTCTTTTCTTTTCTTTTTTTTTTTTAAACAGGCTTTCATGGGTGGTGCCTGTGGCTCAAAGGAGTAGGCCACGGGCCCCATATGCCGGAGGTGGTGGGTTCAAACCCAGCCGCGGCCAAAAATTGCAAAAACAAAACAAAACAAACAAACAAAGGCTTTCATTCTGTCTCCCTGGCCAAAGGGTAGTAGTATCATCATAGCACCCTGCAGCCTCAAACTCCTAGGTTCAAGTGATCCTCCTATCTCAGCCTCTCAAGTAATTGGGAATACAGGTGCACACCACAACATCCAGCTAATTTTTCTGTTTTTATTTAATTAATTAATTTTGAGGCAGAGTCTCACTTTGTCACCCTTAGTAGAGTGCTTAGGTGTCATAGCTCATAGCAACCTCAAACTCTTGGGCACAATCAATCCTCTTGCCTCAGCCTTCCAAGTAGCTGGTACTATAAGCATCTACCACAAGGCCCAGCTATTTTTTAAAAACAGGGTCTTGCTCTGGCTCAGGCTGGTCTTGAACCTGTGCGCTCAGGCAATCCACCCGCCTTGGCCTTTCAAAGTGCTAGGATTGGGAGGCGCCTGTGGCTCAGTGAGTAGGGCGCTGGCCCCATATACCGAGAGTGGTGGGTTCAAACCCAGCCCTGGCCAAACTGCAACTAAAAATCGCAGAGCGTTGTGGTGGGTGCCTGTGGTCCCAGCTACTTGGGAGGCTGAGGCAAGAGAATCGCCTAAGCCCAGGAGTTGGAGGTTGCTGTGAGCTGTGACTCCACGGCACTGTACCAAGGGCGACAAAAGTGAGACTCTGTCTCCAAAAAAAAAAAAAAAAAAAGCGTCTGTTTCCTGTGGGATGTGGTGGTGGCCGTCGGGTCAGAAAAGTGAGTGATATTCTCCTTGTTTTGCCTGTTTTTCTCCTTGTTTTTCTCGGTCGGTAGAGCGCAGTTATGGGTCACAAGAAGAAGCAGCATCTGAAACCATGGTGTTGATATTGTAATAGAGATTTTGATGATGAGAAGATCCTTATACAGCACCAAAAAGCAAAGCATTTTAAATGCCATATATGTCATAAGAAATTGTATTCAGGACCTGGCTTAGCTATTCATTGCATGCAGGTACATAAAGAGACAATAGACGCTGTACCAAATGCAATACCTGGGAGAACAGACATAGAAGTGGAAATATAAGGTATGGAAGGTATTCCAGAAAAAGACATGGATGAAAGAAGACGACTTCTTGAACAGAAGACACAGAAAGTCAAAAAAAGAAGCAACAAGATGATCCTGATGAGTATGATGATGATGATTCTGCAGCCTCAACTTCATTTCAACCACAGCCTGTACCACCTCAACAAGGTTATATTCCCTCAATGGCGTAGCCAGGACTGCCACCAGTTCCAGGAGCACCAGGAATGCCTCCAGGCATACCTCCATTGATGCCAGGTGTTCCTCCTCTGATGCCGGGCATGCCACCAGGATTGCATCATCAGAGAAAATACACCTGGTCATTTTGCAGTGAAAACATAATGATGCCACCTGGACCAGGAATACCACCTCTGACACCTGGGATGCCACCAGGTACGCTTCCCCCTGTTCCATATCCTGGAATCCCTCCAATGACCCAAGCACAGGCTGCTTCAGCGCCAGGTATTCCTAATGGGCCACCTGCACCAACAGCAACAGTACCTGCGCCACAGCCTCCTGTTACTAAGCCTCTTTTCCCTAGTGCTGTACAGATAGGGACACCTGTAACAAGCTAAAGTTCAGCTTCATCCGATGCAGAAAGTCTGTCTGCATCTTCGAAAGCTGTTTTCTAGCACAGCACAAGCTCAGGCAGCTGTCCAAGGACCTGTTGGTATAGATTTTAAGCCTTTAAATAGTACCCCTGCAACAACTACAGAACGCCCAAAGCCCTGCTTATATGCAGTCTACAACTTCAACCACTAGTACAACAAATAGTACTGCAGTTAAACCAGCAGCTTCAATAACAAGTAAGCCTGCTACACTAACGACAACTAGTGCAACCAGTAAGTTGATCCATCCAGATGAGACTATATCACTGGAAGAAAGTTACCTAAATATCAACGTAATCTTCCTCAACCAGGCCAGGCCCCCATCGGACCCAGGCCCCCATCGGAACAATTGAAGGTATGATGCCACCACACCAGACATCCCACAGCAACAAGGAGTGAGACCACCAATGCCACCTCATGGTCAGTATGGTGGTCATCATCCAGGCATGCCAGGTTACCTTCCTGGTGCTATGCCACCATATGGGCAGGGACCACCAATGGTACCCCCTTACCAAGGTGTGCCTCCTCGACCTCCGATGGGAATGAGACCTCCTGTAATGTCGTAAGATGGCCACTGCTTATCTTACTTCATTCAGTCTAATAGGTTTGGAGATTAAACCTTTTCTCAACTTGTGCTGTTTATATAGCCAAGCTTCTGTCAATAAGGCTTCATTGTGACTTTAACAAACATTATCTTCCCACATACCAGGAACTATTGGAAATTTATTTTACATGGGAAAAATTATTTGGAATAATAAAGCAGGAACTTTTCCAGAAGTTGCAATTTATATTGTATGGTTTCTTTTTCACGTTTCATCTAGGTTTTTAGAAGTGAAGAATAGTAAGTTTGGTTTGTTAAATTGCGAAGGTGCTGGAATTACATGAACATACCACCTTAATAAAGGCAAGTTCTGTAAGCTTACAGTGCTATTTGTAAAGTTATGCCTTCACAGCATTTTAGATGCTGTTGGACTTCACGTCCCCAACCTAGCTTGGTGAGGGCTGTAACTGTTTCCAAGTACCTGTACATTGGAAGTCTGAATGTATAACAATATTTAATGTATTTAGAGTTCTTCCTGTTGCAGGGTTTAAGAAATCTGACCTAGCAAGGTCATGTGAATTTCTGTACTGTTAAACTTCATTGTAATAAAATGAGAAAAAAATGTATGCCTTTTTATTCATAACCCAGCTGTGGACCACTGCTTAAAAGGTTTGTACAGATGCATATCACAGTAGATGTCCACATAATAAAATTCATAGTTACCAATAAAAAAAAAAAAAAGACAAAGTGTTAGAATTATAGGTGGGAGCCACAGCGCTTGTCCTAACTTTTCTATTTTTTATAGAGATGTGGACTTTGCTTTTTCTCAGGCTAGTCTCAAACTCCTGACCTCAAGCAATCCTTTGTCCTCACCTCCCAAAATGCTAGGATTATGGGTATAAACCACCATGCCTGGCTCTATCCAGATTTTCTCAAGTGTTGAAACTTCAAATTGCCAATAAGATCCTATTGTCAAATATAAGAAAAAAGTAATCTGGCCTCAAGATTCTTCTACATTGGCTCGGCGCCTATAGTTCAGTAGCTAGGGCTCCAGCCACATACACCAGAGCTGACCGGTTTGAATCCATTCCGGGCCTGCCAAACAACAATGACAACTACAACAACAAAGTGGCTGGGTGTTGTGGCAGGCGTCTATAATCCCAGCTACTTGGGAGGCTGAGGCAAGAGAATTTCTTAAGCCCAAAGAGTTTGAAGCTACTGTGAGCTGTAACGCCATGGCACTCTACTGAGGGCGACATAGACTCTGTCTCAAAACAAACAAACAAACAAAAAACCCACTCTCCATGTTTGAAAGCTGTTACTCAAGGGAAACTGACAATTGTGCTGGGGACTCTTCTTGGTAACGTGGTTAAATCATAAGCTTATTACATCCTAATAGTTCCTGCTCATCCCGGAAGCATTATATTAATTTATCATGTAGCTCAATCCTTCCACCTATCATGAAATACATATGCCTTGACCTGATTTCCTTGTTATTATGATGTATCTGGAAGGTGGGCAGATAGTATGAAATGAAGAAGCCAAAGTCACAATGAGTTCCCCAGACATTGCGTTAATGGCTATAAAAAACAGATTTACAGAGAGAAGAATAATAGTAAAACTATAACAGATTGAAGCAATCTGTTATAAAATAAAAGGTCATTTATTTAAACAGAAACTAAAGGATGTAAGAACAAAGATATAGAAAATAATAATTATAGGGAATGAAGTTGGAAAAACCAAAAAGAAAAAAGAGCAGGATCGTGGCAAAAGAAACAATAAAGAAAGCTGTATTCCTACTGCTCTTAAAGACCCATTTCGATTTGATGAGTTAAGTGTGCACAGAGTATTATTCTTACCTCAGAGTGGGATCACCAGTTGAAATACCTGTTGACCAAGAAATGATTATGTCAAATAACACTCAAATACCTCCATCAGAGTAATTATCATACTATATCATAATTGCCTATTTACACGACTGTAATAACACTAAATTGTAAAGTATATGGGATTACGTACATCTTGTTCCAGACAGTATCACACTGAAACAGATATTTATTGAATAAATGATTGAAGAAATTCCATTACTATCCAGTTCAAACATATTTTCCCCTTCCTTATTTTTCTACCTTATTTAACCTCTCTCTTTTTTGCTTATGTGTTAGACCTTATGATAGAACCCAACAGCAATAGTGTATTTATTTACTTCACAACTCATTTGACCATTAAAATATTTTTGTCACCTAATTCAGAAATAACAACCCCAAACCTATAATCATAAGACCTAGGAAATAGGGGCCGGGCGCCGTGGCAGACACCTTTAATCGTAGGACTCTGGGAGGCCGAAGCAAGTGGGTTGCCCGAGATATGGAGATCAAGAGATCAGTCTGAGCTAGAATGAGACCCCATCTCTAAAAATAGCCAGGCACTGTGGCAGGTGCCTATAGTCGCAGCTACTGGAGAGGCTGAGGCAAGAGGATCACTTGAGCCCAAGAGTTTGAGGTTGCTGTGAGCTATGATGCCATAGCACTCTACCCAGGGTGACAGAGTAAGACTGTCTCAAAAAAAAAAAAAAAAAGACCTAGGAAATAGTAATTCAAGATGGAGCATGGTGGCTAATGCTTGTAATGTCAGCACTTTGGGAGGCCTGGGTGGGAGGATTGCTTGAGGCAAGGAGTTCAAGACCAGCCTGGGCAATGTGGTGAGACCCCCATTTCTACCCTGAAAAGGCATTAAAAATTAGCTAGGTGTGGCAGTGGACCTGTAGTCACAGCTACTCCGGAGGCTGAGGCAGGAAGATCTCATGAGCCCAGGAGTCCAAGGTTACAGTGAGCTATGATTGTGCCATTGCATTTCAGTGTGGGCAATAGAGCAGTTTCTGTCTCTCTTAAAAACAAAACAAAACAAAAGAAACAATAATTCTACAAACATAAGTTCAACGCCAAAGTTTCAGGCTCGGTGCCCATAGCACAGTGATTACAGCACCAGCCACATACACTGAGGTTGGCGGGTTCAAACTGACCTAGGCCAGCTAAAACAATGACAACTGCGACAAAAAAATAGACAGGCGTTGGGCGGGTGCCTGTAGTCCCAGCTACTTGGGAGGTTGTGGCAAGAGAAATCCCTTGAGCCCAAGAGTTGGAGGTTGCTGTGAGCTGTGATGACATACCACTCGACCGAGGGCAACACAGTAAGACTCTGTCTCCAAAAAAACAACAAAAAAAAAGAAGCCAAAGTTTTAGAGTTTTTTTCACTATACCAAATGGTCTCCTCATAAAAGGGTAAATTTTATGCTGGGCGTGGTGGCTCATAACTGTAATCCTCACAGCCAGGGAGGCTGAGGCCGGTGGATTGCTTGAGCTCACAAGGTCAAGACCAGCATGAGCAAGAGCGAGACCCTGTCTCTAAAAAAAATCAGCCAGGCATTCTGGCAGTGCCTGTAGTCCCAGCTACTTGGGAGGCTGAGGCAAGAGAATTGCTTGAGCCCAAGAGTTGGAGGTTGCTGTGAGCTATGACGCCATGGCACTCTACCCAGGGTGACAGCTTGAAGCTGTCTCAAAAAAAAAAAAAACAAAAAAAAAAAAAAAACAAACAAACAGGGCAACAAAAGGTATCTGTGCTGTAGGAACTGTTTGGTATATGACTTTGGTGGTGAGTACATGAACTTACGCAGGGAACAGTATCTCATAGAACTAAATATACTTACACACACACACAAATGAGTGTAAGTAAAACTGGGAGAATCTGAATAAAACTTGTAGGTTGTATCAGTGTTAAAATTTTGCTTCTGGGGCAGTGTCTGTGGCTCAGTGAGTAAGGCACTGGCCCTATATACCAAGGGTGGCGGGTTCGAGCCTGGCCCCGGCCAAACTGCAACAAAAAATAGCTGGGTGTTGTGGTGGGCACCTGTAGTCCCAGCTACTCGGGAGGCTGAGGCAAGAGAATCACCTAAGCCCAAAAGCTGGAGGTTGCTGTGAGCTGTGATGCACACCACTCTACCAAGGGCAACAGACTGAGACTCCCTCTCTCCAAAAAAAAAAAGAATTTTTTTTTGCTTCTGATATGATTCTATAGTTTTGTAAAATGTAGCCATTAGAGGGAACCGAGCAAAGTGTATAAGGAATTTCTCCCTTTTTTTTTTTTTTTTTGTGAGACAGGGTCCCCCACTGTGGCCCATGCTAAAGTAAAGTGATATCATTGTAGCTCAGTGCAATCTCAAACTCTTGGGCTCAAGTGATCCTCCTGCTTCAGCCTCTTGAGTAGCTAGGACTACAGGTGCACAGCACCATGCCTATTCCCTATTTTTTGTAGAGACAGGGTCTTACTCTTGCTCAAGCTGGTCTCAAACTCCTGACCTCAAACAATCTTCCACCTCTTCCAAAATTGCTAGGATTACAGGTGCCAGCCTGTTTTATATTGTTTTTCAAAACTGTGCATGGCTTTGGCCAGGCTCAATGGCACCTGCCACAATGATTTTTTTAGAAACAAGGTCTTACTCTGGCTCAGGCTGGTCTCAAATCTGTGAGCTCAGGCAATCCACCTGCCTCAGACTCTGAGAGTGCTAGGATTACAGTCGTTAGCCACCTTCCCCAGCCCTCAAGCCCTGATTTAGTGTCATTTGGTCAAAATCATTTGGAGATGTAAATATTTCATAATAATAATAAATCTTATTTATTAATAATATTAATTAATAACAGAAAAATTGGAAAATACCCAAGAACACAATCATGAGCAGGATACCCACACACATGATTTCTGATTCTCCTTTCAAGGATACAGAATTTGCCAGACCCCCAGATCTATTTTACCTTTGTCAGAAGTCATGGCACTCTTTCTCTGAAGTCCTTTCCTTAAAACTGTATGATGTTCTGATTGCTCCTGCCAGCAACATGCCTGAACTTTGTTTCCTCACATGTGCCCACTGGCACCTGCTTGGACTGAGAATGACTCATTCCCAAGTCTTGGGCAGTTTTACTAGATATGTGGGCTGTGCGGCCGGTGGCAGACTAAGAAGGAAGTTAGGCTAGGGTTTGTGTCCTAGAGATAAGAAAACCTACACTCATCCTGCAGGGTAGAACACTGGGGATGCCAAATTCCAAAGTTCTCTGCTGACATGTGAATTTAGTCATCTTTCTCTTTCCTTTAAAGCACGGTTAAGGCAAAATGGACCAATCACTGGTTAGTGGAAAAAAGAGAGGAAGAACAAAGTTAAGAGGGAGCCTATTACCATAAGCTGAAAGTTTTTACGTTACATGGTGGGAGCACCATGGTCTTGGCCTTCAGCTATTACTCATTTATCTCTCATTCCGTCTTATTTTCCTCTTTGCTCCAAATCCCAGTTGGAAAGGGGAGGGGCACTGTTAGATATAAAATCAGAAGAACCTTGTCCTCTGAGTCAGGTAATTAGTATGCAAGTCTTTGGAGCTCTCTCTTCCTCCTTGAAGCTAAGGTTAAGTGGACAAGTCCACTTCTCCTTTTTTATCCTTCTTGAATTAATGGATATTTTACTTCCTTATTGCCATTACCCTCTGTTGCCTGAACCCTGGGTCAAATTCAAGCCACAAATTTCTCTGAATCTCAGCACCTACTCCCAGAATTGAGGTCAATTCCTCAAGATCTAAGTCTCCCTTTAGGGTCTCAAATCTGAAGTTCATGAACGTCCCATGAAATTTAAACCTGAACCCTAAACACAAGGCTTCTTTAGCTGTGAAAGTCAGCCTCCAGCCTTCATAAGGTAAAGCAGTTCTTTGGACAGCAGTTCTGAAGAAGGGGCAGAAATCTCACATCATAAATAAAGATCCTTCAGCAACAAAGTTTTTTCAAGTTAGGCAAGTATAGAATAATGGTAGAATAAAGGTGACATAATGGCTTCCACAATGTTCACATCCTAATCCCTGGAATCGATCAATATGTTAATCGATTGATATGTGGCAAAAAGGCCTTTGCAGATATGTTTGAGGATTTTTTTCTTTTTTTGAGTTTCACTCTGTTGCCCTGGGTAGAATGCTGTGGCATCAGCCTAGCTCACAGCAACCTCAGACTCCTGGGCTGACTCAATTCTCCTGCCTTAGCCTCCCAAGTAGCAGGGACTACGGTGGCAGCAACACGCCTGGCTAATTTTTCTATTTTTGGTAGAGCCAGCCATGGCTGTGAATTTTATCATATGATATTTACATATATTGGGATGGTAATGCGATTTTCTTTTTTACTCTGTGGGTAAATTGTCACACAATTTTCTTATGACTCTTTTAATTTTATCCATATCTGTACTTTGATTGCCTTTCTCTTAATCTTGATTGTTTTTTCCTCCTTTCTCTTTATTACCTGAAGTATATGCAAGACCTCTACACTACAAAGAAATAAACCCACACATCTATGGTCGGTTGGTTTTATTTTGGTAAAAAACATACAATATAAAATTTACCATATTAACCATTTTGAGTGTACAGTTCAGTAGGGTTAATATATTCACATTGTTTTGCAATAGATCTCTAGAACTTTTTCATCTTTCAAAACTGAAGCTCTTAAATTAAATACCAACTCCCATTTCCCTCTTGCTAGCCCCCCCCCCCCGCCCCAGTCCCTAAAACCAGCATTCTACTTTCAGTTTCTTTTTTTCCTCAGACTTCCAAAATGTCATTCATTCATTCATTCATTTTTATTTCATATTGATATGAGGGTACAAACGATTAGGTTTACAGTATTTGCATTTGTTAGGGATGATCTTGTATTTGTGTCTCACACCTAGGAAGGCACATACCCTTACCTTGTGCCCAACAGGTGAGAGCACACCAATCCTCCTCCTCCTCTCGCATCCTCCCTCCCTTTGCCCTTGCCTTTCTCCCTCCTACTCCCTCCTCCAGTATTAAACTGAGTTTTTCTCTTGTATTGACCTGTATTAGTTCGTCTACTGGCTTCATATTAGTATTGGGTACATTGGATACTTGCTTTTCCATTCTTTTTTTTTGAGACAGAGTCTCACTTTGTCACCCCTGGTGACTGTCATGGCATCATAACTCATAGCAACCTCAAACTCCTGGGCTCAATCAGGCCATAATAGGACTCTGACATTCCTCTGAAGTAAATCTTCATTCCAGAGGTACCCCTCCCCCCATTACCAAAAGGGAGAAAATGCCCTTATCCTGAAGACAACGAGGTTGCAAGAGGAATTTGACCAAACAGGCCTTGTTCAGTTCCCCCTAGCTTGTCACCATTAGATTATGCCCCCTATGTCCAATCATGTTTCTGCAAGACTGATTACTCTTCATCAAACTTAGTAAAAAACTATACACGTTTTCTGTTTCTTTAGGTCTTCATTTCTGAAGGCTCCTATGTAATATAAAATGCATATTAAGTAAATTTATATTTTTTCACTTGTTAATTTGCCTTTTGTTTTATGTTGCAGGTGCCTCTGCCATGAACCTACAGATTCATGAGGAAAGAAGTCTCCTTTTTCTCTACAAAGGTATTCAATAAATGTGAAATTGAATCACATTAAATCATGTGATTTAATGATTTAATGAGTGATGGTCTGTGAGTTAGTAGACAGGCTTGCCACTAAATAACATTGTGAGTTGGAAAATGCTGTGAAATAGCTGTGCTTAGACACAATAGCAGGTATCTATGATTCCAGCTACTCTGGAGGTTGAGGAAGAAAGATCGTTGGAGCCCAGGAGTTCAAGGCTGCAGTGAGCTGCAGAAAGCTATGATCATGCCACTGTACTCTAGCCTGGGTGAGAAAGCAAGATCCCGTCTCATCTAAAAAAAAAAAAAAAAAAACACAAAAATACATAAATAAGGCTGGTTGCCATGGTTCACACCTGTAATCCAAGCACTTTGGGAGACTAAGGTGGGAGGATTGCTTAAGGCCAGGAGTTGAGACCAGCTGCACAACACAGCAAGAACCTGTTTAAATTAGCTGGGTGTAGTGGCAAACACCTATAGTCCCATCTACTCAGAAGGCAGAAATGGAAGGATTGTGAGAGCCCAGGTGTTTGAGGTTACAGTGAGCTGTGATTGGGCCACTGTACTCTAGCCTGGGTGACAGATCAAGACCCTGTCTCTTAAAAAAATAAAAAATAAAATAAAATTGAAATAGCTGTGCTGTCACACGTGCATAATTTATTTATATTTTAAAATAAAAAGTCCTGCCCTGTCCCCTCATACCTGAATCCCAGCATATAACTTGACCTACAGAGCATATACTGCCCATTGATAGACTAGTCTGACAGGCATAAAGAAAAAAATAGGATAAAACAGGTCTGAAAGCCATGAAGGCAGTTAAGGGTGTTCTTGAGCCCTCAGTGTGGTGATGGCCTCAGGAGATAATCTGATTAATTCAGAAGCAGAACAAATCAGCCAACCACAGAACTACTGGAAAAAGGAAATAGCCACTGTCTATTTAATTTTTTTAATTAAAAAAAATTTTTTTTGACAGTCTCAAGCTGTTGCCAGGGTAGAGTGCTGTAGCATCACAGCTCACAGCAACCTCAAACTCCTGGGCTTAAGCAATTCTCTTGCCTCAGCCTCCCAAGTAGCTGGGACTACACGCACCCACCACAACGCCCAGCTATTTTTTTATTGTAGTTGTCATTGTTGTTTGGCAGCCTGGGCTGGATTCAAACCAGCCAGCTCTGGTGTATATGGCTGGGGCCTTAGCCACTTGACCTACAGATACCGAGCCCATTTAATTTTTTTTTAATGATATGGATATTAAACACATGGGCCCAAAATGTAGCAGTAAAAATTCAGTCAACATAAATGAATGCAACCTCGGGAATTGGGATCAGTTGGGTTTGTGTCACATACCTGTAATTTTAGAAATTAGCCCTAAGAATTCAAGATTTAAGGTAAGGAAGGCCACAGAAGGAAGGCAGTCAACATCAGGCTGGAGGCAGAAGATCAGGATCATTTAAGTCAATGTCTTATTCTATAAACAGGAGCAAAGTCAGGTTCCTGACAAAGCAGAAGTCTCCAAAATGAGATGCATACAACCTGTGGCATGTGTACCTTGAAACATCTCAGTGGGAGAAGGAAAACCTTAGAATTTTGATCCCCAAAACACCAAGACAAGAGAAAGCAGCATTAGAACTTTTGTTTTTATCAGATCTAAAAATAAAACTTTAGGCCTGGCAAGGTGGCTCACGTCTATAATCCTAGTGCTCTAAGAGGCCCAGGTGGAGAATATTCCTTGAGTTCAGGAGTTCCAGACCTAAGCAAGAGTGAGACCCTGTCTTTACTGAAAAAATAGAAAAAATTAGCTAGTGTGGTGCCCCACGCCTGTAGTCCCAGCTATTTGGGAGGCTGAGGCATGAGGATTGCCCAAGAGTTAGAGGTTGCTGTGAGCTATGATGCTACAGTACTCTACCCTAGGATGTCAGAATAAGACTCTGTCTCTAAATAAATAAATACCTTAATGTGTACATTTTCAAATGTGCACATGTATTAATAAAACAATCAATGCATATGATTTGTAAATATATATGCATATATTGAGGTATATGCTAATTTTTTACTTGTATATTTTCAAATAATTTAGTTAAATGTGCAAAATTTTAAGCTCTGCGATGAAAATAACCATTTAATCTTTTTCCCCAGGTCCTAGTAGAGTAACTGGCATATAAATTTTATTTATGCTAATCAGTCCCCCTTATTCAAGTCTGAGTGCACTATTAAGAATCCTGGGCCCTTGGCTCGGTGCCTATGGCTCAAGCGGCTAAGGGACCAGCCATATACAGCTGGAGCTGGCAGGTTCAAATCCAGCCCGGGTTGCCCAAACAACGACGGCTGCAACCAAAAAATAGCCAGGCGTTGTGGCAGGCGCCTGTAGTCCCAGCTACTTGGGAGGCGGAGGCAGGACAATCGCTTGAGCCCAGGAGTTGGAGGTTTCTGTGAGCTGTGAAGCTACAGCACTCTACCCAGGGCGACAGCTTGAGGCTCTGTCTCAAAAAAAAAAAAAAGAACCCTGGGCCCTGTGTGGGCAAGTCACTCATGGCTATAATCCTAGCATTTTGGGAGATCAAGGTAGGAGGATTGCTGGCGCCTAGGAGTTCCAAACTAGTCTGGGCAACATAGTTGGATTCCATCTCTTAAAAAGAAATCCTGGGCCTACAAAGTAAAGAGGTCCGCAGGCCCCACCAAAGCTCTACCATCTTTACCAAAATGACTGTTCATCTTTCTTTTTTTGTAGAGACAGTCTCACTTTATTGCCCTGGGTAGAGTGCCATGGCGTCACAGCTCACAGCAACCTCCAACTCATGGGCTTAGGTGATTCTCTTGCCTCAGTCTCCCAAGTAGCTGGGACTACAGGTGCCCACCACAACACCTGGCTATTTTGTTGTTGCAGTTTGGCCGGGGCCGGGTTTGAACCCGCCACCCTTGGTATATGGGGCCCGGCACCCTACTCACTGAGCCACAGGCGCTGCCCCATCTTTCTTCTGTTACATTAATGTCTTAGCTCTTTCTCTAACAAACATAATCCAAAAGTACCTTATAAACATATTGATGTAGGCTATTATTGTCAACATCATCCCAGTTAGTAATTGTTCCACTAATTTGTCCAAAGTCAGTTTCCTTCTGATATCTGTCAGAATGGTGTTTCTCATTTAAATGAAGCACTTAACAAGGTGAGTGTTTTTTTTTTTTGTTTTTTTTTTGAGACAGTCTCTCTATGTCGCCCTTGGTAGAGTGCCCTTACATCACAGCTCACAGCAACCTCAAATTCTTGGGGTTAAGTGATTGATTCTCTTGCCTCAGCCTCCCAAGTAGCTTTGACTACAGGGGCCTGTCACAACGCCCGGCTTTTTTTTTTTTTTTTTTTTTTTTTTTTTTTGGTTGTAGTTGTCATTGTTGTTTGGCAGGCCCGGACTAGAATCAAACAGGCCAGCTCTGGTGTATGTATCTGGCATACCTGTCTCTTAAAAAAAAAGAAAAAATTTGGCTCAGCAACCGCAGCACAGAGGTTATGATGCCAGCCACATACCCCGAGGCGAACCCAGCCTGGGCCAGCTAAACAACAATGACAATTGCAACAAAAAATAGCCAGGCGTGTGGTGGGTGCCTGTAGTCCCAGCTACTTGGGAGGCTGAGGCAAGAGAATCACTTCAGCCCAAGAGTTTGAGGTGGCTGTGACCTGTGATGCCACAGCACTCTACCGAGGGCGACATAGTAAGACTGTCTCAAAAAAAAAAAAAAAATGCCTGTGTTTACTGCTGTCCTGCACTGAAAACCTAGCTGGACAAGTAGATCTCATACAAAGAGATTTTGTATCCCTTCTATAGATATGATTGTAGCAATCTGTTTGAATTATTATTATTATTATTTTTTTTTTTTTTTTTTGAGACAGAGTCTCACTTTATCACTCTGGGTATAGTGCTGTGGCATCACAACTCACAGCAACCTCCAACTCCTGGGCTTAGGGGATTCTCTTGCCTCAGCCTCCTGAACAGCTGGGACTACAGTCACCTGCCACAATGCCCAGCTATTTCTTTTGTTGCAGTTTGGCCAGGGCTGAGACAGAGTCTCACTTTGTCATCCTTGGTAGAGCACCATGGCATCGTAGCTCACATCTACCTCAAATTCTTGGGCTCAGTGATGATCCTCTGGCTTCAGCCTACCAAGCATGCTGGGACTACAAGTGTGCACCACAATGCCCAGCTAATTTTTGAGACAGGGTCTAGATTTTGCTCAGGCTGGCCTCAAACTCCAGAGCTCAAACAATCCCCCCCACTCAGCCTCCCAGACATTAGGATTACAGGCATGAGCCACCATGCCCAGCCTGTAATAAAATTTTAAATAAATGAATAGGAAAGATATACTTCAAATTCAGGATGGTGTTTTCATTGCAAGGATAGGAAGAGTCTGGTGGGGTTATGAGGGGTCTTCACATGCTTATAATATAGTTAAGTTATAATCTACGTTAGGCTGGGTGTGGTGACTCATTCCTGTAATCCTGACACTCTGGGAGGCCAAGGTGAGTGGATTGCTTGAGCTTGGGAGTTTGAGACCAGCCCGAGCAAGAACGAGACCCTGTCTCTACTAAAAATAGAAAAATTAGGTAGGCATTATGGCAAGTCTCAACTACTTGGAAGGCTGAGGCAGAAAGATTGCTTGAACGCCAGAATCTGAGATTACCGTGAGCTAGGCTGAAGCCAGGACACTGTAGCCTGGGCAACAGAATTTAAGACTCTGTCTCAAAAACTAAGAAAAAAAAATTATTTGTCAGTGTGATGAGTTGTAGGAATCATATATAGCATCAATAAAAGACCAAGTTTCTAAATTATTTATATTTTCTTAAAATATTCTTTTAAGTAACTGTTGGTACTATGTATAAGATCTGGCAGGAAAAGCTGGTGACCATATGAAAATGTGTTATTTAGCTTCTTTAAACCTCGGGTTCTTCATCTTTCAAGCATGAATAGGTCGGGTGCAGTGGCTCATGCATGTAATCTAGCACTTTGGGAGGCCAAGGCAGGAGGATTGCTTGAGTTCAGGAGTCCAAGACCAGCCTGAACAAGAACAAGGCCCCATCTCTAAAAAAGTAGCTGAGTGTAATAGTGGGCTCCTATAGTCCCAGCTACTTGGGAAGCTGAGGCAAGATCACTGAGCTATGATGTCATACTCTCTAGCAAGAACAATAAAGTAAGACTGCCTCAAAAATATTTAAAATAAAATAAAAATAAAAATAGAAAAATTAGACAGACATTGGAGCAGACACCTGTAGTTCCAGCCACATGGGAAGCTGAGGCAGCAGAAATAAAAGCATAAATACCTACCTCAGAAAATGGTAAAATAACACAGAGAATAATGCATGCCCATACTAAGCCATCAGTAAATACCAGTTTCCTTCTGTCTGGAGCAGGGGTCCTCAAACTGCGGCCTGTGGGCCACAAGAGGCAGTATGATTGTATTTGTTCCTGTTTTGTTTTTTTACTTCAAAATAAGATATGTGCAGTGTGCATAGGAATCTGTTCATAGTTTTTTTTTTTTTTTTTTTTTAAACTATAGTCCAGCCCTCCAACAGTCTGAGGGACAGTGAATTGGCCCCCTGTTTAAAAAGTTTGAAGACGCCTGGTCTGGACTCTAAATACTATCGTATGTACGATGAATATAAATTAGAGCAGAAATTAACTAAGATCATTAGGCCTCTAGCATAAGAGAGTGTGTGTGGGTAATTATAGACATAATTAATCATGATAGATTTTCTAGAAAGACAAATTATAAACATAGGTATATTGACATGTTAAGTAGTTTTATTAGAAGATTTGCCCAAACAATACTCCTTCAACTCCTACTTCTGACATCCTACCCACACCCACATTCATCAACTACCATGTCTTCATAATGTCGTAGAATAACATTGTCATTATTGTCCTGGTAGAGCATGGAAATAGGGGAGAGCTTGGTGGGGATACAAACAGCCTGGGGGACCTCTGGGTCAACTGCGTGCATCAGTGCTTGCATGAAAGCATAATTGGAGCTGTTGAGAGAGGTGGTCAGTGAGAAAGGACAATCTCCATGGCAGTAATTTGCCATGAATCCCTTGGGGGCAATGATCCACTTGTGCCAACCCAGGTCCTGAAAGTTAATGAATAGCTGGTGACGGTGGCAGAGTTTCTTACAAGAAGTCTTGCGGGTAGAGATGGCTGCCCTCCTTTTTCTCAAGGAAGGGAGGCACTGCTCACGGTTGAGGGTAACCACCAGCAGGGAAGCATGAAGGGAACGTCTCAGTCTGGCACAGGTGTCCTCAAGCTGAAAATTCACCCCAGAGTCTCTGTCTTCTTTGAGCAGTATCTCCAGAAATAAACCCAAGTTCTTCCGGGAGTTGTTACTCCAATCCTTAACTACAGTCAGGAGGTTGAAGTGAATGACACCTTGAGGCCAAGGTACTGACTGCAATGCAAACATTTTACCTGGGTTAGGGGTGGACTGGCCCCACACATGAGGCTTCTGAACCAGGAACAGAGCCAACTCCAGTTCTGGTCCCAGGTTATAGTAAGAATTGGGCCCCAAGTCCAGGACCAGCTGGGCCATTGTTAACTGTTCCTTTTCTTTGATGGAAGACAAATTAAAGTAGAGGAGCTTTTGTAGACAAGGGGAAGCTTGGGAACGTTTTTTCGAGTAAAAAAGGAAACCTAGATAGGAAGAAAGATATGAGTCACCATAATATATTTCACTTCATATTCCACTATGTGTTGTAAATCTCTGATATCCCACATACAACAGAAAGGCAGAGAAGTATCAGTTATACTCCAGGCCTACCATTTGGGAGGATTTGCTTTTCTTTTTCCTCATTCAAAAAAAGATTTTGATTTTTTTTTTTTTTTTTGAGATAGAGTCTTTTTTTAAAAAAATTATTTATTTTTATTGTTAAATGAGATAGCGTCTTATTCTGTTGCCCAGGCTAGAATACCGTTGTGTCAGCCTAGCTCACAGCAACCTTCTACTTTGGGGTACAAATGATCCTCTTGCCTCAGCCTCCAGAGGAGCTAGGACTATAGGTGCTTGTGACAATGCCCAGCTGATTTTTTCTATTTTTAGTAGAGACGAAGTCTGTCCTTGTTCAGGCTGGACTTAAACTCCTGAGCTCAAGGAATCCTCCCACCTCAGCCTCCCAGAGTGCTAGTATTACAGGTGTGAGCCACCATGTCTGGTCTGGTTTTAAAATACTTTAAAAATATATTTCCACATTTAATTGGCTTACTTCAAAATCCTAAATATTTTATTTCAGGCATGTAAACATTATTTTAAGAAGGGGATCCATCAGTATTGGCAGACAGCCAAAGAAAGCCAAGGCACAAAAATGTTTAAAAACCATCTAGACTGTCAGGTGTTGCTGGCCCAATCCAATCACTCAGATTGGCTTAATACAAACGCAGGTCAGTTAGCTGAGACTGAACCTCCAAAAACCCATGATGTCTCATACTTAGGTAATTTCTTACTTAAGGGCCAGAGTTGTCAATGACAAGAATTTTCATTCCTGTATTTCTGAATATTTTATCTTCCACTTCACTGAATATCAAGGTACACTGTGATTCAATTACTCCCCATAATGTCCTTCTTTGAAAATAGATGTGCTCACACTGTTTTCAAAGGTACCTTCCCTGTCTGAATTTTCAAACCTCACCTAATCCTGGGACAAGAACCAAGAAACTATACTTTTACTTTTTCAACTTTTTTGCATCTTCAGTTTTCCCCTTACCACAAGTAACTTGGAGCCAGGCTCCGTGGCTCACACCTGTAATCCTAGCACTCTGGGAGGCTGACGTGGGTGGATTGCCTGAACTCAGGAAACCAGCCCGAGCAAAGCAAGAGCCCCAGGGTCATGGTGTATGCTTGTAGTCCCAGCATCCACTGGGGAGGCTGAGTCAAGAGGATCAGTTGAGCCCAAGAGTTTGAGGTGGCTGTGAGCTATAAAGCCACAGCACTCTGCCAAAGGTGACAGAGTGAGACTCTGTCTCAAAAAAAAAAAAAAATGCTCAGCGCTTGTAGCACAGTGGCTACAGCGCTGGCCACATGCACTGAGGCTGGTGGGTTCAAACCCAGCCTGGGGCCTGCTAAACAACAATGACAACTGCAACCAAAATATAGCTGGGCATTGTTGTGAGCACCTGTAGCCCCAGCTAGTTGGGAGGCTGAAATTAGAGAATCACTTAAGCCCAAGAGTTGGAGGTTGCTGTGAGCTGTGACATTACAGCACTCTACTGAGGGCAACATAGTAAGACTCTGTCTCAAACAAAAAAAAAAAAGAAAGAAAAAGGGTTAGAATGTATAATTAGATAATTATTTGAAATATAAAAATGATATATTACCCATAAGAAAATGCATACCACTTTGTTAAAGAAATACAAATTCAAATCATTAAATCATGTTTTGGTACCCGATCAACAAAATTGAAGCTAACAGAGATGGCCACCCAGTGTAGCATGGATGAGTAAATTGTAAATATTAGTAGAATGAAACCCTATACAGCACTGAGAATGAACTACAAATACACACAACATGGACAAATCTTATACAGGGTCGAGGGAAAGAAGCCAGATCACAAAAAAGATACATTCTAATTTCTACTTTTGCAAAGTTCAAAACAAGACAAAACTAACATGTAACGGTCAGCACACCAAGGAGTAATAATTAACTAGAAGGAACATGAAAGATCCATGGGGGTGCTGGTCATGTTCTGTTCTGAATCTGGGGTGCTGCTGAGTCTGTTGAAAATTCATTAAGCTGTTACATATGATTTGTATACTTTACTGAATGTATGATATGCTTCAACAAATTTCTTTTCTTTTCTTTTTTTTTTTTTTTGAGACAGAGTCTCACTCTTTTGCCCTAAGGTAGAGTGGTATGACATCATAGCTTATAGGTACCTCACACTCCTGGGTCAAGCAATCCTCCCGCCTCAGCCTCCCAAATAGCTGAGACTAAAGGTGCCAGCCACATATCAAGTTTAAATGGGTCTTTGATTCAACAATCTCCTTCTAAGAATTTATCTCAGAGAAATAATAGAAAAACTATGTACCCACACACAAAAGTGTAGGTAAAGCAGCACTATTTATATTACACTTATGCCCATGAACAGGGCATTGATTATATAAATTCTAGTATGTCTGTATATTGGAATATCATGTAACCACTAAAATAAAGAAAAGGCTGAGCTTGGCTCGGCGCCTGGGGCTCAAGAGGCTAAGGTGCCAGCCACATACATCTGAGCTGGTGGGTTCGAATCCAGCCCGAGCCTGCCAAACAACAATGATGGCTGCAACCAAAAAATAGCTGGGCGTTGTGGCGGGCCCCTGTAGTCCCAGCTACTTAGGAGACAGAGGCAGGAGAATCGCGTAAGCCCAGGAGTTGGAGGTTGCTGTGAGCTGTGATGCCACAGCACTCTACCCAGGGTGACAGCTTGAGGCTCTGTCTCAAAAAAAAAAATAAAATAAAGAAAAGGCTGTGTGCAGTGACCTACACCTGTAATCCTAGCACTCTAGGAGGCTAAGACAGGTGGTTGCTTGAGCTCAGGAGTTTGAGACCATTCTGAGCAAGACCCTGTCTCTTCTAAAAATAGGAAAATTAGGCGGATGTCATGGTGAATGCCTGTTTCCCAACTACTTGGGAGGCTGAGGCAAGAGGATTGCTTGAGCCCAAGAGTTTGAGGTTGCTGTGAGCTACGATGATGCCATGGCATTCTACCTAGGGCCATAGAGTGAGACTGTCTCAAAAAAAAAAAAAAAAGATAAGTAAACTATTTATGTGTAAGACTATTTATGTGTAAACTATTTATATGTAAAACTATTTATGTGTTCACGATACTAGACGAATGTATGGTATGACCCCATTTAAACAAAAAATGTTCCAAGTTAATCAGCTATATATAAGAAGGCCAGGTGCAGTGGCTCACGCCTGTAATTCCAGTGTTTGGGAGGCCAAAGCAGGTGGATTGCCTGAGCTCACGAGTTCGAGACCAGCCTGAGCAAGAGTGAGACTCCCATCTCTAAGAAATAGCTGGGTGTTGTGGTGGGCACCTGTAGTCCCAGCTACTTGGGATGCTGAGTCAAGAGGATTGCTTGAACCTAAGAGTTTGAAGTTGCTGTGAGCTAAGATGCCACTGCACTCTACTGAGGTTGACAAAGTGAGACTCCAAAAATAAATAAATATAGTTAAAAATTAAAAAAATAGCTGGGCGTTGTGGTGGGTGCCTGAACCCAAGAGTTTGACATTGCTGTGAGCTAAGATGCCATAGCACTTTACCAAGAGTGACAAAGTGAGTCTCCAAATGAATTAATGAATAAATAAATAAACAAATAAATAAAAAATAGAGCATTGTGGTGGGTGCCCTTAGTCCCAGCTATCTGGGAAGCTGAGACAAAAGAATCGCTTGAGCCCAAGAGTTTGAAGTTGCTGTGAGCACTACCCTGGGCGACAGCTTGAGACTCTGTTTCAAAAAAAAAAAAAAAAAAAAAATCAGCTATATATAAGAGAAAATCTGGAAGAATACACACCACCTAGTAATGGTGGTTTTCTCTAGCAGGCTTGGGGAAGGATGATGGTAAGATTATGTCCTTTTGCTGTATCTTTTAATAGAATTACAATCATCACAAAATCAAAGTTATTTCCATGGGAGAGAGCGGGAACATTCTCCAAACTGTATGTTGTGCTGTTTTCTACTCTCTCCATGGAAAACCCTTCAACTAGCCCTGGACACTCCTCCTACCTCTTTACCTCCCTCCTATCCCCCTTGTTCAAGGCCCCGAGCCTCTACCATCATACTTAACACAATACTGGAAGTCATCTATTTTCTATCTCTCTTCTATAACCACTTTTGAAAGGGCAGACTTTCTCTCTGCATTTTCATCTTCTCAAGGCCATACACAGTTCCTGGCCACTGTAAGGTATCCAACAAATGCTTTTTGGACAAATAAATATTCAAATTTTCTCTCTGGTTGCTATAAAATTAACTAAACCAGGCTTTCAATTCTGCCTCTGAAACACCTGAGAGGATGTATAGACATGCAGATCCTCAGAAACCATCTCAGACTTTGAATAAGAATTGGATGGGAGAATGAGGGGCGGGGAGCAGGCAGGAGTCTCTATTTATAGAAGACCTGACGCTCGTAGTGGGTGGTCGGCTTGAACTATTAGATGGATCCTTTCTTGGAGAACAGGACAATGGCATGTATTATTACTCAGTAGTTAGAAATCAAGAACAACTTTTTCCACCCAACAAAGGTAGAGGAAAAATGCGGACAGGGAAGCAGGACTCCTGGGAGAGGTGACCTTAAATTTTTGTCCCCTGCTGGCTATACTGAAGGCACTGGGATGTGTATATATTGTGAGCTGAAAAGTGGGAAAAGGAGCATGAATGTCACCTCACCTCTTTCATCTAAACTGAAGCACAATGCATTTGATTCAGAAAAAAACTTATGAAAGCTGACTTTGTTCATGCGCCAGCTGTATGATCTTGACTAGATTACAGGTTACCCACTGAGCCTTAATTTGCTTATTGTTAAAAACTTGATAAGAATAACTGCCTTCCTCTCAGGATTGCGATTAAATGAGATAAAACATGCAAAATGTCAGCACAAAGCATTCTACAAGCCATCAGTAGTCATTATCTCTCCTCTTTTCCTTTTATCATACCAACCACTTTGAGGTTTTTCTCTGGAAAAAAGAAAAACCTCAAAATTTCCTTACCTTGGTCTGGGAGAAGTCGAAGTATATTCCCAGGGACCCCCAACTCCTTTATGTAGCATAAGTCTTGGGGGACCCCAGTGGTTGCTGCTGCCTCTTGATCCTGGAAAATTTTCTTTAAAATATAAGGCACAGGTTGGAATTTCTGGGGTGAAGGCACCTTGTCTAAGCCCAGAAATTGGAGAAAGACATATTCTTGAAATTGAAATGTCTGGCTCAACGTCAGAGTTAATAGGTAGCCCACAGCCAAAACTGGCAGGTAAGGAAGCATGGCTCTGCAGTGACTGAAAACTGGCCAGTCAGGCTGCGGAGAGCTCTAACTCCAGACTGCCTCGCAATTCAGGTGCTGCTAATTTATCTGATGTAAGATAATCAAGTGTGAATTGCTCTCTTCCTAGCTCCTCAAAGGTGATTGGATGTGAAAAGACAGAACTTCTTTCTTTTCTCTTGCTCTACTCTTCCAGAAAAAAAAGTTCACAAAACAAAGATTAATGATGTAGGCGCAGAAACTCTACAACAATCTGAGGTTGTCAACCATGGCCCGAGTGAAAAAGAGACAGGCATTTATTTATGTAACAAAGAGTTAGTAAGCATCTGTTTTGTGCAAGGTGCTGAGATAGGTACTAAGAACATAGTATCCAGTAATCCATAGTCTTATAATTCATAGTCTGATTAGACAAATACATGTATAGATTCCGTTCCTTTTTTTTTTTGAGATGGAGTCTCACTGCCTAGGTTAGGTAGAGTGCTGTGGAGGCAGCCTAGCTCACAGCAACCTCAAACTCCTGGGTACAAGCCTGGCTTACACTTGAAATCCTAAGCTTTGGGAGGCTGAGGCCAGAGGATCTCTTGAGCTCAGGAGACTGAGACCAACCTGAGAAAGGGCGATACCCTTAACTTTACTAAAAATAGAAAAATAAGCCAAGTTTTGTGGTAGGGCCTGTAATCCCAGCTATGTGGGAGGCTGAAGCAGGAGGATTGCTGAACCTGGGAGTTTGAGGTTGCTGTGAACTAGGATGAAGCCATGGCACTGGACAGCAGAGTGAGACTCTGTCTCAAAAAACAAACAAAAAAAGGCTTGGCTCCCATAGCACAGTGGTTAGGGCACCAGCCACATACAGCGAGGTGGCGGGATGGAACGGAGCCTGGGCCAGCTAACTGCAACAACAACAACAACAACAACAACAAAAACAGCTGGGCGTTGTGGTGGGCGCCTGTAGTCCCAGCTACTTGGGAAGCTGAGATAAGAGAATCGCTTAAGCCCCAAAAGTTTTGAGGTTCTTGTGAGCTGTGATGCCACAGCACTCTACCCAGGGTGACAGCTTGAGACTCTCCGCCCCCCTCCAAAAAAGGCATGGAGGTTATTGAGAAGTTTAAGTATGGTAACATCTGTTATAATTATTATTATTTTTTTAGAGAGAGTCTCACTTTATCACCCTCGGTGGAGTGCTATGGCATCACAGCTCACAGCATCCTCCAACTCCTGGGTTTAGGCGATTCTCTTGCCTCAGCCTCCAGAATAGCTGGGACTACAGGCACCTACCACAGTGCCTGGCTATTTTTGTTGTTGTTGCAGTTTGGCTGGAGCTGGGTTTGAACCCACCACCCTCCGTATATGGGGCCAGCGCCCTACTCACTGAGCCACAGGCTTTTTTTATTTTAATTTTTGTTTGTTTTATTTTATTTTTATTTTTTTTAATTAATTAGTATTATTATTATTATTATTTTGAGCCAGAGCCTCAGAGTGCTGTGGCATCACAGCTCACAGCAACCTCCAACTCCTGGGCTCAAGCGATTCTCCTGCCTCTGCCTCCCAAGTAGCTGGGACTACAGGAGCCCGCCATAATGCCCGGCTATTTTTTGGTTGCAGTCATCATTGTTGTTTTGCAGGCTCAGGCTGGATTCAAACCAGCTCAAGTGTATGTGGCTGGCGGCTTAGTCTCTTGAGCCACAGGTGCTAAGCCAGTTTTATTTTGTTTTGTTCAAACTACCAGAAGATTTTCAAATTCCAAGAATTACTTTTTTTTTTTTTCAGACAGAGTCTCACTATGTCATCCTCAGTAGAGTGCTGTGGCATCACAGCTCACAGCAACCCCAAACCCTTTGGGCTTAAGCAATTCTCCTGCCTCAGCCTCCCAAGTAGCTGGGACCACAGGTGCCAGCCACAAAGCCCAGCCATTTGTTGGTTGCAGTTGTCATTGATGTTTAGCTGGCCCAGGCCGGGTTTAAACCCGCCACCCTTGGTGCTTGTGGTCGGCACTGTAAACACCGTGCTACAGGCACCATCCTCCAAGAATTACTTAATAGCTTCCTTGTTAGCAAAACAATTTTCACGTTTTTTGAGAACAGGGATTTTGTCATTTTTACATTATACCACTGATTGTAAGAACTTGTTTCCCCTAAAGGGAAAACAAAAAGTTTTATGTAACACATAATAACTTCTCATCATGTACATAATATAATCTAAACTCCAGCATGGCACCTAATGATATTCTTGGTCTGGCACCCACTTCCTTAGTCAGCTTCATTTCCTGCCACCCACCATTCTCACTGTGGATGTGATATGGACCTGTTTGTAATTCTGTGAACTCATTTTATCTCAGATTCTTCACACAGACCAAGTTTAAAGGTCACTGCTATTGGAAAGACTTCCTTGACTCACCAAAATAGATTTAGACCCTGTTCTTTCTCCCACAGAGCCTCGCATGAGCATCCATTATACCACTTATCACAGTGCATTTCACTGTTTGTCTACCTCCTCCTCTGAGTCACACCTTGGGGATTAATACTGTCTCTTTTTCTTTTTTTTTGAGACAGAGTTTCTCTATGTTCCCCTCTGTACAGTGCAGTGGCATCATAGCTCACAGCAACCTCAAACTCTTGCTTAAGTGATTCTCTTGCCTCAGCCTCCAAAGTAGTTGGGACTATAGGCACCCACCACAATACCCCGCTATTTTTTGGTTGTAGTTGTCAGTGTTGTTTGGCAGCCCTGGGCTGGGTTCACACCTGCCAGCTCCAGTGTATGTGGCTGACACCCTAGCTTCTGAGCTACAGGCGCTGAGCCGAAACTAACTTTCCATGTAAGTATCTTTACTTTGTTTTCTCAGAACTGTTTTGAGGGGCTTTGGGGAACATGGTTTTTTTCTTTTTCTTTTTTTTTTTTTTTTGAGACAGAAACTCATTCTGTCACCCTGAATAGAGTGCCCTAGTGTCCTGGCTCACAGCAACCTCAAATTCCTGGGTTCAAGCAATCTTCTTGCCTCAGTAGCTGGCACTATAGGCGCCCCCACAGTGCCAGCCATTTTTAGAGACGGGGTCTCGCTCTTGCTCAGGCTGGTCTGTAACTCCTGAGCTCAAGCAACCCACCCGTCTCAGCCTCCCAGAGTGCTAGGATTACAGGCGTGGGCCACCATGTCTGGTCTTAGAATTATATTTTTGAATCTAAGTTTCTCCACTGCCTTTTTCCTCAAAGTATTCCCACTACTGAGGAAAGCGTCTAGCAGGTAGGAGACATTCAATAAATAATCATGTAATAAACAAATGCGCAAGTGAATTGATGCTGTTTCTACAAGTTCTACTGTTCTAGATGGCCAGGTTTTCTGCATTCCCATACCTTTCTTTTTTCTTTCTTTTCTTTTTTTTTTTTAAGAGACAGAGTTTCATTTTGTCACCCTTAGTAGAGTGCTGTAACATCACAGCTCACAGCAACCTCTAGCTCTTGGGCTTAGTCAATTCTCTTGCCTCAGCCTCCCGAGTAGCTGGGACTACAGGCACCCACCACAACACCGGCTATTTTGTTGTTGTTGTTGTTGTTGTTGTAGTTTGGCCGGTGCTGGGTTCAAACCCGCCACCCTATTTATATGGGGCCAGTGCCCTAGTCACTGAGCCACAGGTGCCACCCTCTTTTTTTTTATTTTTTCTTTAGAGACAGGATCTCACTATGTTGCCCGGGCTAGTACTGTGGCTATTCATAGGCTCTATCACAACACACTACAACCTCTAAATAACTCTTTGCCTCAAGTGATCCTCCTACTTTAGCCTTCCCAGTAGCTAGGTCTACAGGTGTGTACCACTATGTGTGGCTAATTTTTTAAAAACTTTATAGAGCTGGGGGTCTTGCTATCTTGCCCAGGCTGGTCTCCAACTCCTAGGCTCAAGGGATCTTCCCATCTTCACCTCCTTCACCTGGGATTACAGGTGTGTGCCACTGTGCTGGGCTTTGTTTTTTGTTGGTTTGTTGGTTTTTTAATCTCTTTTCACTTGTATCCTAGTTTACACTTTTAAGTTTTTCTTGCTATGTTACCTAGGCTGGTTTTGAACTCCTGGCCTCAAGGATTACAGGCTAACCCAGCACACCCAGCCTATTATTGTGATTTATTGAAGGCTCCGTGCAATGGCAGGCCTATTGTCCCAGTGTTGGGACTAAAAGATTGGTGTTTCAGGCAGCTACGTGAGACCTCAGTTCATGGAGTTTTCTTCACGGAAAAATGACCAGACATGCATGAAACAAAGTTTATCGAGGAAGAGAAGGGTAAGTTTATAGAGTAAGAGCAAGATATTGGTTTACAAAGCAGTATATATTTCCCATAGATAGCAAACAGGCCTCCATTGTTGAGACAAAAAGACAAAAGCAGCTGGGGTGCAGTGGCTCACGCCTGTAATCCTAACACTCTGAGTGGCAGAGGCGGGTGGATTGCCTGAGCTCAGAAGTTCAAAACCAGTCTGAACAAAGTGAGATCCCTGTCTCTACTAAAAACAGAAAAACTAGCCAGGGTAATGGTGCATGCCTGTAGTCTGAGCTACTCTGGAGGCTGAGGCAAGAGGATTACTTGAGCCTAGGGGTTTAAGGTTGCTGTGAGCTGTGACATCACAGCACTCTAGCCTGGGACAACAGAGAACCCCCTGTCACAAAAACATTAAAAAATTAAAAATTAAAAGCAAAGGCATGGGTTGTCCCTGGCAATTCTCTTTTCCACTGTCTGGATTGGGCCTACCTCATCCCCCTTGGAATCAGAGTCTTATTGCTCATGTGGATCTCCCATAAGTCTGAGAACCCATCACAGGGAATGGACTGCAATGTAGATTTGAGCTAATGACATGATAATTTGTCTTAAGGCTGTCTGTTCTAGGTCACCTTCAAGACTTATTGTACCTGTTGCTAAGCTACAAAGTCTTTATATCCTTATGCAGTTAACATGCTAAATTCTGATTGGTCGAATGGTAGGGAGGTCCCTCCTCCCCAGATGTGAACAATCACTTGGGACACAGAGTTAAGGTGGGCAGCACCAAGATGGAGGCCTCTGGGTCTCACCCTTGTCCTCCTTCCTTACCCAGGAGACCCAGATTCCTAGCCAACTACCTAACAGGAGCTATTGAGGAGGCTGTGGCAGGAGGATCGCTTGAGCTCAGGAGTTCAAGACTATAGTCAGCTATGTTACTGCCAGTAAATTGTCAGTCATTCACTGCACTACAGCCTAGGCAACATAGCAAGACTCCCCCTCTAAGAAAGGATTTTGCTGGGCTTTACTTCTGCCATGGCTTATATATTCATTTTATTATAGAAGAAAAAACCTTACCGTTTAATAGTAAGTAGATTATAGAATATTCATAAATTGGATTATTACTCAGCCATAAACAATGGTATAAGAAAAATATATTCATAAATATTAATAAGCAAAAAAGCAGATTTTAAAACAATATATAGATAATCCCAATTTTATAAAAACATGTATAGAAGAAATATACAAAGATTGCTATCAAAATATTAACATGTGCTATTAGTAATTTTTAAAATAAATTTTGATATCTTTCAAATGCTTCAAAACAAACAAACAAACCATGATGCTTCTTATAGGCTGAGTATGTAGCTCACACCTGTAATCCTAGCACTCTGGGAGGGCTAGGCTGGTTGATTGCTTGAGGTCATGAGTTTGAGACCAGCCAGAGCAAGAACAAGACCCCATCTCTACTAAAAATAGAAAAAGAAATAGCTGGCGGTACCCGTAGCACAGTGGTTACAGCACCGACCACACGCACCAAGGGTGGCAGATTTGAACCCAGCTTGGGCCAGGTAAATATTAATGACAACTGCAACAAAAAAATGGCCAGGCATTGTGGTGGGTGCCTGTACTCCCGGCTACTTGGGAGGCTGAGATAAGAGAATTCCTTAAGCCTGAAAGAGTCTGAGGTTGATGTGAGCCACAGCACTCTACTGAGGGGACATAGTGAGACTTTGCCTCAAAAAAATAAAAGAAAGAAAGAAAAGTGGCATTTAGGCTAGACATGGTGGCTGACACCTGTAATCCTACCTAGCACTATGGGAGGCCAAGTGGGGGGAGGCATTGCCTGAGCTCACAGGTTCAAGACCAGCCTGAGCCAGAACGAGACCCAGACCCAATTTCTAAAAATAGCTGGACGTAAAACAAAACAAACAAACAAACAAAATAGCCAGATGTTGTGGCTCCCAGCTGTAGTCCCAGCTACTTGGGAGGCTGAGGCAAGAGGATCACTTGAGTCTGAGACATGGAGGTTGCTGTGAGCTATGATGCCACAGCACTCTACCGGGAGCAAGAAAGTGAGACTCTGTCTCAAAATAAAAAAAAAAGAAAGAAAAGCAGCATTTTGGGTGGTGCCTGTGGCTCAGTGAGTAGGGTGCCGACCCCATATACCAAGGGT
The DNA here is from genome assembly GCA_963574355.1 of Loris lydekkerianus. NCBI lineage: Eukaryota > Metazoa > Chordata > Mammalia > Primates > Lorisidae > Loris > Loris lydekkerianus. The sequence continues at coordinate 39,170 of CAUYPK010050551.1, forward strand.
GGCGGGTTCAAAAACCCAGCCCTGGCCAAACTGCAACAACAGCAAAAAATAGCCAGGCATTTGCTGTGAGCTGTGACGCCACAGCACTCTACCAAGGGTGACAAAATGAGACTCTGTCTCTAAAAAAAAAAAAAAGAATACTGTATAACTACTAGAGATAGTAGAAGTTACCCATAGGCTCAGCACCCGTAGCGCAGTGGTTATGGAGCCAGCCACATACACTGAGGCTGGAGGGTTCGAATCCAACCCAGGACAGCTAAACAACAATGACAACAACAAAAAAAATAGCCGGGCATTGTGGTGGGCGCCTGTAGTCCCAGCTACTTGGAAGGCTGAGGCAAGAGAATTGCTTGAGCCCAAGAGTTGGAGGTTGCTGTGAGCTGTGATGCCATCGCACTCTACTGAGGGCTACATAGTGAAAGGTGGTCTCAAAAAATTTTTAAAAAGGCAGCGCCTGTGGCTCAGTGAGTAGGGTGCCGGCCCCATATACCGAGGGTGGCAGGTTCAAACCTGGCCCCAGCCAAACAGCATCAAAAAATAGCTGGGCGTGTGGCAGGCTCCTATAGTCCCAGCTGGGAGACTGAGGCAAGATAATCGCCCCAGAGCTGGAGATTGCTGTGAGCTGAGATTCTGTCTCAAACAAACAAATAAATAAATAAAAAGATAAATAAATAAAAATCTACTTTGTCTGGCTCGGTGCCTGTGGCTCAAGTGGCTAAGGCGCCAGCCACATACACCTGAGCTGGCAGGTTCGAATCCAGCCCGGGCCCGCCAAACAACAATGATGGCTGCAATCAAAAAAATGAATACATAGGGCGGCGCCTGTGGTTCAGTGCGTAGGGTGCTGGCCCAATTTACCAAGGGTGGTTGGTTCAAACCTGGCCCCAGAGAACTGCAAGGCATTGCGGCAGGTGCCTATAGTCCCAGCTACTTGGGAGACTGAGGCAAGAGAATCGCCTACGTCCAGGAGTTGGAGGTTGCTGTGAGCTGTGATGCCACAGCACTCTACCGAGGGCCATAAAGTGAAACTCTGTCTCTAAAAAAAAAAAAGTAAATACATAAACGGGTGTTGTGGCTGACACCTGTAGTCCCAGTTACTTGGAAGGCTGAGGCAGGAGACTTACTTGAGCCCAGGAGTTGGAGGTTGCTGTGAGCTGTGATGCCATAGCACTCTACCCAGGGCAACAGGTTGAGGCTTTGTCTCAAAAAAAAAAACCCAAAAACTTCAAATATACAATGAAGCTTCTCCAACTTCTCCAACTCTGACTTCCTTCACATTTTCCTACTGATATATAAGCCCCTTTCCTAGTAGATCCTGGCCAATTTTGTTTTGGTTTTTTTACTTTTTTTCCCTCATTTGAATCGTGGATATACTCTCCATCATCCCTAACACAATAGCAAACCATAGCATGAGTATGGACATAGAAAGAAAAGTTGAAAAGAATCTTTGAGAATTAAGGAAAACTCATTGAGATTTTGTATACTAATTATAACTCATACCTCTCATACCCTCATGACCATTTCTACCCCTCTTGCTAGTTTTTAGAGCAGAGGAATGAACACAGGTGATTGAAATATTACCCAAATAGGTACAATAGGCTCAGCACCCTTAGCTCAGTGGTACAGCATCAGCCACATACACTGGGGCTGGTGGGTTCGAACCTGGCCTGGACCTGCTAAACAACAAGGAGAACTGCAACAAAAAATAGCCAGGCATTGTGACAGGCGCCTGCAGTCCCAGCTTCTCTGGAGGCTGAGGCAAAAGAATCACTTAAGCCCAAGAGTTTGAGGTTGCTATGAGCTATGACTCCACAGCACTCTACACAGGGCGACATAGTGAGACTCTGTCCCCAAAAAAACAAAAAACAAATAGGTACAGGCGGTGCCCGTGGCTCAGTGAGTAGGGGCCGGCCCCATATACCGAGGGTGACAGGTTCAAACACACCCCCTGCTGAACTGCAACAAAAAAATGGTCAGGCGTTGGGGCCGGCACCTGTAGTCCAGCTGTTTGGGAGGCTGAGGCAAGACAATCATCTAGGCCCAGGAATTGGAGGTTGCTGTGAGCTGTGTGATGCTTCGGCACTCCACCCAGGGCAATAAATTGAGACTCTGTCTCTATAAAAAAAAAAAAAAAAAAAAAAAAAAAAACCAAATAGGTACAATAGAATTTACTAAGGGTGAGTCAAGTGTAGTGGCTCACACCTGTAATACCAGTACTTTGGGGGAATGAGACAAGAAGATTGCTTCAGGCTAGGGAGGCTGGAGGATTGCTTGAGGTCAGGAGTTCAAGACTAGCAATAGCAAGAACTTCTTTCTTTCTTTTTTTTTTTTTTGCAGTTTTTTTAGCCAGGGCTGGGTTTGAACCCGCCACCTCTGGCGTATGGGCTGGCGCCCTTCTCCTTTGAGCCACAGGCGTCCCCCAGCAAGACCCTATTTCTATAAAAAATAAAAAAAATTAGCCAGATTAATTGGGCATGGGGGCATATCCCTGTAGTCCCGGCTCTTTGGGAGGCTGAGGCAGGAAAATCCCTTGAACCAGGAATTTGAGGTTGTTGTCAGCTGTGATGATGCTGCACTGTAGCCTGGGCAATAGAGTAATACCCTGTCTCAGAAAAACATAATCTGCATTTCATATTATGTTTTTATTTAATTATAAGTCTAATTATCAATTCAATATACATAATGACTGTTAAGAGCTTAAATTTTTTGCATGCGTTGTTTTAGACAATGTATCAATTTATACTGGCAGCAGTAGTCAATGAGAGTTCAGTCTTGCTGTCCCTGGATATTCTTTTCTCCTTCATTTTTAAGATAATAGACAGATAGATAGGTAGATAGACAGATTGATATAGATTTTTTTTTTTTGCAATAAGAGTCGCCCTGCGTAGAGTGTGTGACATCACAGCTCACAGCAACCTCGAACTCTTTGGGCTTAAGCGATTCTCTTGCCTCAGCCTCCCAAGTGGCTGGGACTACAGGCGCCTGCCACAACACCTGGCTACTTTTTTGTTGCAGTTGTCATTGTTGTTTAACCGGCCTGTGCCGGGTTCGAACCCGCCACCCTCGGTGTATGTGGTTGGCGCCACTGTGCTATGGGCGCCAAGCCTTAAGGTGAGATATAAATGATAGATCCTTTATATCTTAATTTGGACTTTGACTATTAAGCCTGATTTTTTTTTTTTTCCGCCCTAGGTAGAGTACCCTGGCCTTATCATAGCTCAAACTCCTGTGCTCAAGCAATCCTCTTCCCTCAGTCTTTGGAGAAGTTGGGACCAGGTGCCCATCACAAACCCTATTTTTATTTTTGATTTATTTATTTTTTATTATTTTTTCTTTCTTTTTTTTGAGACACAGTCTCACTTTGTTGCCCCAGTGTAGAGTGCTATGTCATTATAGCTCACAGCAAACTCAAACTCTTGAGCTTAAGTGATCCTCTTGCCTCAGCCTCCAAAGTAGCTGGGACTATAGGCATCCACCACAATGCCTGGCTATTTTTTTTTGTTGTTGAAGTTTGGCTGGGGCAGGGTTCAAACCTGCTACCCTCAGTATTTGGGACCGGCGCCCTACCCACTAAGCCACAAGCACCTCCCTATTATTATTATTATTATTATTATTTTTAAAGACAGAGTCTCACTCTGTCGCCCCTGGTAGAGTGCTATGCTGTGGTGTCACAGGTCACAGCAACCTCCTTCTCAGGCTCAGGCAATTCTCTTGCCTCAGCCTCCTGAGTAGCTGGAACTACAGGCACCCACCACGATGCCCGGCTATTTTTTTGTTGCAGTTTGGCAACAAAACCTACCACCCTCAGCACAGGGGGTCAGCGCCCTACTCACTGAGCCACAGGTGCCACCCCACAAATACTATTTTTAGTAGAGATGGGTTCTCACTTTTCCTCAGGCTGGTCTTGAACTCCTGAGCTCAAGCAATCCACCCAACTCAGCCTCCCAGAATGCTAAGATTACAGGTGTGAGCCAGCACACCCAGCCGTGAAATGTTTTTTTTTTTTTTTCTTTTTTTTTAAGAAACAGAGTCTCACTTTACCGCCCTCGGTAGAGTGCCATGATGTCACAGGACTCACAGCAACCTCCAGCTCTTGGGCTTCCGCGACTCTCCTGTCTCAGCCTCCCAAGTAGCTGGGACTACAAGCGCCCTCCACAACGCCCGGCTATTTTTTGGTTGCAGTTTGGCCAGGGCTGGGTTTGAACCTGCCACCCTTGGTATATGGGGCTGGAGCCCTACTCACTGAGCCACAGGCGCCACCCCGTGAAATTTTTTTTTTTTTTTTTTTTTTTTTTGCTGTTGTTATTGTTGTTGTTTTAACTCAGTGTATTAGCTTTCTTTCTTTCTTTCTCTTTCTTTCTCTCTTTCTTTCTCTCTCTCTCTCTTTCTTTCTTTCTTTCTTTGTTAAGCAGGCCAGGTCAGCACTCTAACCACTGAGCTACAGGAGCCCAGCCAGTACATTAGTTTCCTATTGCTGTGGTAACAAATTACTAAAAATGTAGTGCCTTGGCTTCACATCTGTAGCTCAGGCAGCTAGCATGCCAGCCACATGCACCAGAGCTGGTGGGTTTGGATCCAGCCCAGGCCAAAAAATAGCTGGGTGTTTTGGCAGGCACCTATAGTCCCAGCTGCTTGGGAGGCTGAGGCAAGAGAATCGCTTGGGACCAGGAATTTGAGGTTACTGTGAGTTGTGATGCTACGGCACTCTACTCAGGGTGACAGCTTGAGACTCTGTCTCAATAACAACAATAAAAAGATGTAATGCCTTAAAACAACCCAAATTTCTTTACAAGTCTGGAAGTCAGAAGTCCCCTATGGGTCTCCATGGGTTAAAATTCTAGTGCAAGTGTGGCTGTGTTCCTTCTGGAGGCCTATTGCCTTTTTTTTTTTTTTTTTAGCTTCTAGATGATTCCTGCCTTTTTTTTTTTAAAGACAGTCTCACTAAGCTCACAGCAACCTCAAACTCTTGGGCTTAAGCAAGTCTCTTGCTCCAGCCTCATGAGAAGTTGGGACTACAGGCTACAGGCACCCGCCACAATACATGACTTTTTTTTGTTGCAGTTGTCATTGTTGTTTAGCTGGCCCCGGCCAGTTTCAAACCCGCCATGTTCAGTGCATGTGGCTGATGCCATAACCACTGTGCTACAGGCACCAAGGCAGATTCCTGCATTTCTGGACTGGTGACTTCTTCCTCCATTTTCAAAGCCAATAGTGTAACATCTTTAAATCTCTAACCTTCTGCTTGTAAAGGCCCTCATGACTACGTTGAGCCTAGACAGATAATCCAGGATTATCTTCCCATTGAAGATCCTTGACTTAATCACATCTGTAAAGTTCCATTGCCATGTAAGGTCCTATATTCACAGGTTTGGGAGATCAGAATGTGGACATGGTTGGGAGGGACCACTATTCAGCCTACTACACTCAGTCTGCTAGTGTTATGTTAGCTTCCAAAGCCACATTCTTAAATCCACTGTCAGAGATCAATAGGTGTTTTGGTTATAGCAAACAGGTTTGCTTTCTGTGAATACAGATGTTAGACCATGATCCAGGTAGTAAGCAATTAAATGATTTGGTCCTGGATGTAAACACACAACCTGGCTTAATTTTAGCTGTCACATGTGCTTTCCATCGAATCACTTTATCTATTTGTGGAAAAAAATGACAATGCTACCAAAAGATGTCACACCATCATTATTTAACCTAAAGCTTAAAAGTTGTGGAGTTTCTTTTTTTGAGACAGAGTCTCACTATGTCTCCCTTGGTAGAGGGCCATGGAGTCACAGCTCACAGCAACCTCAAACCCTTGAGCTTAAGCAATTCCCTTGCTTCAGCCTCCCAAGTAGCAGGGACTACAGGCGCCCACCACAATGCCCAGCTATTTTTTTGTTGTGGTTGTCATTGTTGTTTAGCAGGTCCAGGCCAGGCCAGGTTTAAACCCACCAGACCCGTCGTATGTGGCCAGTGCCCTAACCACTGAACATGGGCACTGAGCCTGCATTTGTCAATTATTTATTTATTTGTTTATTTTTTGAGATAGAGTCTTACTTTGTTGCCCTCAGTAGAATGCTGTGGCGTCACAGCTCACAGCAACCTCAAACTCTTGGGCTTAAACCATTCTCTTGCCTCAGTCTCCTGAGTAGCTGGGACTACAGGTGCCTGCCACAACGCCCTGCCATTTTTCTGTTCCACTTGTCATTGTGTTTAGGTGGCCCAAGCTGGGTTCAAACCCACCAGCCTGTGTGTATATGGCTGGTGCCATAACCACTGTACTACAGGTACCAAGCCTACTGGATCCTTCTTAGCAGTATACAAACATGCTATAACTTTAGCCATCTTACATTTTTGTGTGTGTGTGTGATAAGAGTCTCACTCTGTTGCCCTAAGTAGAGTACTGTGGCATCATAGCTCACAGCAACCTAAAACTCTTGAGGTTTTAGGATTCCTCTTGAGGGCTTGAGGAATCCTCTTGCCTCAGCTCCCCAAGTAGCTGGGATTTCAGGTGCTTGCCACAATACCCAGCTAGTTTTTTTTTTTTATTTTTAGTAGAGATGGGATCTCCCTCTGGTTCTAGACCAGTCTGAAGTTAAAGCAATCCACCCATCTTGACCTTCCAGAGTGTTATTGGTCGAAGAGGGTGTGACTCTCTGTTACTGTCAGCCAATATGTAGAGACTGGGATAGTTCTACAAATTTTATTTGTCCAAAGGCCGGCAATTTTAGAGAACAGCAAGAGTAGTCTCTCTAAAATTATTTTGTTCTTCCATTTTTTAAATTAGTTGTACATATGAAAGTTTAAAGTAAAAACCCATGTTAAATTTTATTTTAAGTAATAATAATTGGCATAATAGCTTGGCACCCTAGCTGAATGGTTAGGGCACCAGCCACATGCTCTGGGGCTGGTGGGTTCGAACCTGGCCTGGGCCTGCTAAAAAAAAAAAAAATAGCTGGGCACTGTGGCGGGTGCCTGAAATCCCAGCTACTTGAGAGGCTGAGGGAAGAGAATCACATGAGCCGAGAGTTTGAGGGTGCTGCGAGCTATGATGCCACGGCACTGTACGGAGGGTGACAAAGTGAGACTCTGTCTTAATGAAAAAAAAAAAAAAATTAAGGGTGGTGCCTGTGGCTCAGTGAGTAGGGTGTTGGCCCCATTTACCAAGGGTGGCAGGTTTGAACCTGGCCCTGGCCAAATGGTAACAAAAAATAGCTGGGTGTTGTGGCAGGCGCCTGTGGTCCCAGTTATTCGGGAGGTTGAGGCAGAAGGATCGTCTGAACCCAAGAGCTGGAGGTTGCTGTGAGCTGTGACGCCACAGCTCTCTACCAAGGGTGATAAAGTGAGACTGTCTCTAAAAATAAATAAATAAATAAATAAATAAAAATTAAAAATAAAAGTTAATATCTTAAATTAATTGTCCTAAACTACTTAAGATATATCATTTTAGGTTAAAGCTGAATTTATAATAAACACCAAAAATGGGAGATAAGAAGTAGAGGTCACATAAGACCTAAACCGACTAGACCAGCTATGTTATCTCAACCCTAGCCTGAATGATTCCATCTTATTCTGACTACATATACAAGAATGTTTGGATTACAGGCATGAGCCACCAGACCCAGTCCCTTAAAATTTATGTTTTGAGACAGTCTTATTCAGTTGCTCTGGGGTTGAGTGCCATGGCATCATAGCTCACAGCAACCTCAAACTCTTGGACACAAGCCATCCTCTTGCCTCAGCCTCCCAAGTGGCTGGGACTACAGAAGCCAGCCACAACACTCAGCTATTTTTTACAGATGGAGTCTCACTTTAGCTCAGGCTGGTCTTGAACCACCAAGGCTGGTCTTGAGCAACAGCAGTGCTGTAGAATTAAAGAATAAGAATTAGAGGGCGGCGCCTGTGGCTCAGTGAAAAGGGCGTGGCCCCATATACCGAGGGTGGCAGGTTCTAACCCAGCCCTGGCCAAACTGCAACAAAACAATAGCTGGGCATTGGGACTGGTGCCTATAGTCCTAGCTACTCAGGAGGCTGAGGCAAGAGAATCGCCTGAGCCCAGGAGGTTGCTGTGAACTGTGACGCTACAGCACTCTATCAAGGGCGACAAAGTGAGACTCTTTCTCTAAAAGAAAAATCTCAGCTGCTACAACCCTAATCTGAGCCACTATTTTTTTGTTTTGAGATAGGGTCTAGTTATATTGCCCAGGCTGATCTCAAACACCTGGCCTCAAGCAATCCCCCCACCTCACCCTCCTAAGTAGCTGAGACTACTGTAGGCATACACTACTGTGCATGGCTGAAACACTTTATTTCTCTTTTGGAATACGTCGTAATATTCAAACCAACCTCTGCTTCCAATTTTGGCCCATTTCCAGCCCTGCCAGTCTGATCTCAATCAGCCAAATTCTTTACAATGTTCAGTTAAGTCATCACTCCAAATGCCCCTGCCCTGTGGCTTTCTATTCCATTCAGAGTAAAAGTCAGGGTCCACCATACCCTGTCCCAGTTGCCTCATCCACTAAAGAGAGAGTCCTTGCTCTTTCTGCTCATGTCTGACTTCCTTACCTCCTTCAAGTCTGTACACATTCCTCACCCTCTTTGTAAGGGTTATCTTTGCTATTCTACTGTATTTTAAGTCCCAACGTGTCCCACTCACAATTAACAATCTCCTCTACCCCTTTGTATTTTGCTCATACCACGCATGTTATCTTCAACATAATAATTTCATTTATCTATTCAACAAATATTTGTTTAAGCATTTGGAATGTATCAGTGAACTAACTGTATAAACAGATAAAAACAAAAGCCCTGACCCCAAACAGCTTACATTCCAGCATAGTAGGACAGTCAGTAAACAATAAATATGATAAATAAGTAAATTTTATTTGTTGAATAAATAAATGGGTTTGTATTGGGGCACTTGTCCAAATACTTCTGTAGTACAAACTTCCAGAAATTGAATTGTTGAGGCAAAGAATATGCACATTTCAATTTTTAGTACAATATAGTCAAATTGATTATCAACAACCAGCAGAAAAACTGGTTTCCACATCTTTATACTCACATATATTCACTCATTAATATTTGTCACAGGAGTACTGTCTTTTCTGAGTCTGGCCTTTAACAATCTGAGAGAATTCTTTCTTTTACCTTTTATGAAACAATGTCAAGAGTAAAATGGTGGTATTTTTTTTTTATTATTATTATTATTTTTTTTTATTATAGATAAAAATATGCACCATAGATGTGGCCCAACCCATCATTTTTCATTAATGTTTTTTCTTACTAGGAAAAAACTGTTTTTTTTGGAAGATGGAAATGGTTTTGGTTTTTTAAATCATAAAGTCTGATAACCTCTGACTTAGAATACTCAATATTATCATGATTTTCTTTCCATAATTAAAAGGGATTTTAAAAATTAAAACTACTTAATCTTATCAAGAAAATTAATACTATTAAAGTATTAGGCATTTATGAAAACTTATCCAGGAAAAATATATATATACAGAGGGGGCCCAAAGAACATATACACATTTTAAGAAAGGTAAAAACTGGCTTGGTGCCTGTGTCTCAAGCGGCCAAGGCACCAGCCACATACACCCGAGCTGGCGGGTTCAAGTCCAGCCCAAGCCTCCAAACAACAATGACGGCTGCAACCAAAAAATAGCCGGGCATAGTGGCAGGGGCCTGTAGTCATAGCTACTTGGGAGGCGGAGGCAGGAGAATCACTTGAGCCCATGAGTTGGTTGTTGCTGTGAGCTGTGATTCCATGGCACTGTACCCAGGGTGACAAATTGAGGCTCTATCTAAAAAAAAAAAAAAAAAAAAAAAAACCAGGGAAAAATTGTATTAAATTTGTTAATATTCAACATATACCCATAACAAAAAATGAATACAAGTCATGTTTGACTCCTGCAATTTCAAGAAATGTTCAAAGTTGGGCGGTGCCTGTGCCTCAGTGGGTACAGCCCCATATACCGAGTGGTGGGTTCAAATCCAGACTGCTCCCACCAAACAACAATGACAGCTGCAACCAAAAAATAGCCTGGCATTGTGGCGGGTGCTTGTAGTCCCAGCTACTTGGGAAGCAGAGGCAGGAGAATCGCTTGAGTCCAGGAGTTGGAGGTTGCTGTGAGCTGTGATGGCACTCTACCCAGGGCGACAGCTTGAGGCTCTGTCTCAAAAAATAAAAAAAATAGCCGGGCCTTGTAGTCGGGGCCTGTAGTCCCATATACCAAGGGTGGCAGGTTCAGACCCGGTCCCAGCTAAATTGCAACCAAAAAGAGCCAGGAGTTGTGGCGGGCACCCATAGTCCCAGCTACTGGGGAGGCTGAGGCAAGAGAATCACCTAAGGCCAGGAGTTGGAAGTTGCTTTGAGCTATGATGTCACATCACTCTACTGGGGGTGATAAGGTGAGACTCTGTCTCTAAAAAAAAATAATAATAAAACTAGGGCGGTGCCTGTCGCTCAGTGGGTAGGGCGTCGGCCCCATATACAAGGGTGGCAGGTTCAAGCCCAGCCCTGACCAAACTGCAACAAAAAAATAGCCAGGCGTTGTGGTGGGCGCCTGTTGTCCCAGGTACTTAGGAGGCTGAGGCAAGAGAATTGCCTAAGCCCAGGAGTTTGAGGTTGCTGTGAGCTGTGATGCCACAGCTCACAGTACTGAGGGTGATGAAGTGAGACTCTGTCTCTAAAAAAAAAAAAATAGAAAATAAAATAAAAATAGTAATAAAACTAAATATTTCAGCAAGGCGTGGTGGCTCATGCCTGTAATCCTAGTACTCTGGGACGTTGAGGCACGTGGATTACCTGAGCTCACGGGTTCAAGACCAGCCTGAGCAAGAGCAAGATCCCCTTCTCTAAAAATAGCAGGCGTTCTTGCAGACATCTATAGTCCCAGCTACTTGGGAGGTTTAGGCAAGAGAATCACCTGAACCCCAAGCATTTGAGGTTGCTGTGAGCTATGATGCCATAGTACCCTACTGAGGCTGACAATGTGAAACTCTGTCTTGAAAAAAAGAAAAGCAAAAACCTAAATGTCTCTAAATGACTTCTCTTCTGGATAACATATGTGCATCTTTTTGATTTCTGCAAAAACTAGGATAATAAGATTTTTTTGTTGTTGTTGAGACAGGGTCCCACCCTATGCCCCTGAGCAGAGTGCAGTGGGCGTGGTAGCTCACCGCAACCTCAGACTTGGGCTGTGGGCACCTGGCTGCCTCAGCCTCCGGAAGCCCCTGGGATTACAGGCGCTGGCCGCCTCCGCGCCCGGCTGGGTTTTTCCATTTTTTTTTTTTTTCATGAGTCGGGGTCTCACTGTCGCTCAGGCGAGTCTTGAACTCCTGAGCCAAGCGATTCTCCCTCCTCAGCCTCCCACAGTGCTGGGATTACAGGCGTGAGCCACCGCGCCCAGCAGGATAATAAGATTTTAAGGCTTAAATGTCTCAATTATCTACCTTTTGACAATTCCAATAGATGTAGGGGTTACAAGAGGAGTTTTACTTAATGGATATAATGTGTAGTGATAAAGTTTGGGCTTTTAGTGTATCCATTACTTCAATAGTGTATATTGTACCCAATAGGAAATTTTTCTTTCTTTTCTTTTTTTATTAAATCATAGCTGTGTACATTAATGTGATCATGGGGCACCATACACTGGTTTCATAGATGGAAATTTTCCATCCCTCACCCTCTTCCCACCCTAAATTGTCTAAATTATCTAAAAGATTAACTTTTGGTCCCAGAGAAAAGAAAACAAAAAGTAGGCCTCCTTTCTTCCAAGATTATAAATCTATAGTTGATAAGGATTGGTGGGGTCTTTTTATCACCTTGGATAAGAATGTTTTTTAAGTCTGGAATTCTTAGATTAAGAAATCTAAAAGATATTCTTATCTAAAAGAGTCAGAAGAAGGTAGGAAATTATTGCTTGTGACATTTACTCTATGGTTAACCTCTTTTGCGTTTTTTTTTTTTTTTTTTTGAGACAGAATCTCAAGCTGTCACCCTGGGTAGAGTGCCATGGAGCCATAGTCAAACTCTTGGGCTCAAGTGATCCTCTTGCCTCAGTTTTTCTATTTTTAATAGAGGTGGGGGTCTCAATTTTGTTCAAACTGGTCTCAAACTTGTGAACTCAAGCAATCCACCCACCTCGGTCTCCCAGAATGCTAGGATTACAGGCGTGAGCCAGCGTGCCCAGCCACCTCTTTGAGATTCAGGATCTCCAAGTTATTTCAAAACTAGTAGAATTTACAATATTTCAAGGAGACAAAAAAAAAAAAAAGCAAAAGCAATAATGAAAACAAATTTACCTAATTCTTTCTGAATACTTATGACTTGGTTAAAGATAAGAGCAAGAAATATGCATTATGTATGCCTTAATGATCTAAGAATTATTTTATGTATTTATCAGATATTTATGACAAGTCAACTTTGCTCTAGGCAATGCACTTGGCATTTTTCAAACTGTTCTTACTCATTAATGAACAGTAAAATAAATTTTGTGGGTCTTACCACCAATTAAAAAAAAAAAAAAATAGGCCAGGCCTGATGGCTCACACCTGTAATCCTGGCACTCTGGGAAACCAAGGCAGTTGGATCCCTTGAACTCAGGAGTTTGTTTGAGACCAAAAAAAAGGAAAAAAATAAGAAAGAAAGAAAAATTAGCTGGGCCTTGTGCCAGGCGCTTGTAGTCCCAGCTACCTGAGAAGCTGAGGCAGATAAATCTCCTGAGCCTAAGAATTTGAGGTTTCTGTGAGCTATGATGCCACAGCACTCTACCGAGGGTGACAAAGTAAGACTCTGTCTTACAAAAATTATTATATATGTAATTAATTTAAAAAATTGTCCAGGCTTGGCACCCGTAGCATAGTGTTTATGGTGTTTGCCACATACACTGAGGCTGGCGGGTTCAAACCCGGCCTGGGCCTGCTAAACAACAATGACAACTACAATAAAAAATAGCCAGTCGATGTGGTGGGCACCTATAGTCCCAGCTCCTAGAGAGGTTAAGGCAAGAGAATCACTTAAGCCCAAGAGATTGAGGTTACGGTGAGCTGTAATGCTACAGCACTCTACTGAGGGCAACATAGCGAGACTCTGTCTCCAAATTAAAAAAAAAGATTGTCCAAGTCCATTGATTAAATTCTCAATTTTTTTTTTTATTTGCTCTTGAAAGCACTGAATTTTTTTTCTTTTATTAACATTTCTAGCATCCTTCTTAAACAACATGAAGTCACTCTTTCTTTCATAGAGTTTATATTCTATGAGGGAGATAGATAAGAAAACCAACAACCGTGAAGACAGGGAGAGTGTAGGCATCTTACCCAGAATTGAGAGATCGGGGCTGCTTCATGGAAGAAGGGACATTTAAGTGAAGACTGAGCAAGTGGCTATGACAGCACAAACTGCCTGGATCTGGCCAGGGCTGCCCCAGTATTTCCCATGTGATTCAGTGCCAATCACTTCTTTGCCTTACTTTCCTCATCTGTAAAAGGAAAAAATAAAGGTACCTATCCTATAAGGCTGCTGTTACGATTAACTCGGGGCCAGGGAAAGGCAGGCCGGAGGGAGGAGGGGGCAGTGCTCAGCTGCACTGAGGTTAGAAATACAGCAAAGCCTCCAGAGAAATGATGACTTAGAGAAGTTAAAGAAGGGCTAGATCAGGTGGTGCCTGTGGCTCAAAGGAGTAGGGCGCTGGCCCCATATGCCAGGGGTGGCGGGTTCAAACCCAGCCTCGGCCAAAAACTGCAAAAAAAAAAAAAAAAAAAACCAAAACTACATAAAGTCTTAATTTCCACTCTGAAACAAAGTTTATTTAAAAAGATAAATGTAGATTTACAGAGTAAGAGCAATACATAGACTTACAGAGGAAGATACATTTGCCATAGACAGCAAAAGACACCTACTGTGGGGATAAGGAAAAAGCAAATGGGGCCTCCATCTCCTTTTTAGACTATTAAACACTTTTGGCTAGCCTATTTGTACATAAATGAGCCATTCTGTGATTGAAAGAAATATGTGAGTGGATATGGAAACTGATTTAGTAATGAAATGATTCTATTCTCTGAAAAACCACATTCTCTACAATTCTAATGAAAAATTTAAGAAACTGTGCTCTTTTCTAGTTTTGTCTTCTTGAGGTTGTCTAAAATTTCTCAGATTTGAAAGCTGGATCTGGGTGTTATAAGGCAAAAGAGAAAATAATGATGGTCTTTCCTCAACACATAGTAAAGTTTAAACGGGGTACAGCACCTGTGGCTCAATGGAGTAGGGCACTGGCCCCATATGCCGGAGGTGGTGGGTTCAAACCCAGACCCATCTAAAACTCAAAAAAAAAAAAAGAAAAGTTAACTGGGGCAGCACCTGTGGCTCAGTGAGTAGGGCGCCAGCCCCATATTTGAAGGGTCACAGGTTCAAACCTGGCCCTGGCCAAACTGCAACAAAAAAATAGTCAGGCATTGTGATGGGCACCTGTAGTCCCAGCTACTTGGGAGGCTGAGGCAAGAGCCTCAGCTAAGCCCAGGAGTTAGAGGTTGTGTGACCTATGACGCCACAGCACTCTACCAAGTACCATGAAATGAGACTCTGTCTCTACAAAAGAAAAAAAGAAAAGTTCAACTGGAATTGTTTCCTTCAAAGTTTTTCTTGCCTGACACTTTTAAACAATTAATTAGAATTTTTTTGAAGATGGAGTCTCCCTCTGTTGGCCAGGTTGGAGTGCAGTGGTATGACTGTTGCTCAATGAAACTGCAAATTCTTGGCCTCAACGGATCCTCCTGCTTCAGCCTCTCAAGTAATTGGGACTATGGAAGTGAGGCGCTGTACCTGGTTCAAAATTAATCAAATTTTCTTTGACATGGGGATTTTGCTATGTTGTCCAGGCTAGCTTCCAACTCCTGGGCTCAAGCATTCCTTCCTCTCAGACTCCCAAGTAGGTCCAACTCTTCTTCAGTCTCTCATTTCTGTTCCACTTTGTCTTATTCTGGGGGAGATGGAGAACAACATGAAAAGCAGCCAAGCATTAAGGCAGTAAAACAGTAAATTGTGCAGAGTTCAAGAAACTGATATTTTTTGTAATTGTAATTGACATGTTTTGTAATTGTGTGTTAATTTACTTAATGACTTAATTTTTTTCTTTTGAGATAGTCTTCTTTGTTGCTCTGTTGCTCCCGGTAAGGTGCCCTGGCGGCATAGCTTACAGCATCCTATAACTCTTGGGCTCAAGCAATTCTCTTGCCTCAGCCTTTCGAATAACTGGGACTATAGGCACCTGCCACAACACCAGGCTATTTTTAGACACAGGTTCTGGCTCTTGCTCAGGCTGGTCTGTCCTCAATTTGTGAACTCAAGCAATCCATCTGCCTTGGCCTCCCAGAGTGCTAGAATACAGGCGGGAGCCACTGCCCTGACTCCTAACTTCTTTTCATTCTTCCTGTTCAGTCTTTCTTTCTTTTCTTTTCTTTCTTTCTTTTTTTTTTTTTTTGTAGAGACAGAGTGTCGCTTTATTGCCCTTAGTAGAGTGCCGTGGCGTCATGCAACTCACAGCAACTTCCAACTCCTGGGCCTAGGTGATTCTCTTGCTTTAGCTTCCCGAGTAGCTGAGACCACAGGCGCTTGCCACAACAGCCTGGCTATTTGTTGTTGTTGTTGTTGTTGTTGTTCTTGTTGCAGTTTAGCCAGGGCCAGGCTTGAACGTGCCACCCTCGATATATGGGGCTGGCGCCATACCCACTGAGCCACAGGCACTGCCCCAATACATTTTATTAGTCTTTTCTTTACTTTTCTTTTTTTTTTTTCTTTTCTTCTTCTTCTTCTTCTTTTTTGGCTGGGGCTGGATTTGAACCCACCACCTCCGGCATATGGGGCTGGCACTCTACTCCTTTGAGCCATAGACGCTGACTTGAGTGGCTCAGTGGGCATGGCACTGCCTTTCTCAGCTCTATTTTACAATCCTAGCTATTAAAATTTGAGAAGATAATTCATTTAACCTTAAAAAATGCAAAACGTAAATATTCTACATGAGGTGCACCATAGCTTTATGTGTTTCAGATTCTCCTGGATGTCCGTACTCATTTCTGCACTCTCCTAGGTAGAGATGCTGCTCTGATGTGTGATTCTTCTAACCAGCGATTGTTTTCTGTCCATTGTACCTGTTAGGCTCTAAAAGTAACATGAAAAGAACAAGTTACCTGATCTCAAATCTCATGTTTTGCATATATGTATTTTAAAGCTCTTGATAACCATTGTCAAATAATATTTTAAAAGATTTGTTCACAGTTGCTAGTTAGAAATGCTAGTCTCACAATACAATGGGCCCTCCCTACCCTCCGATTCAACTACTACAAATTGAACATATTTGGGAGAAAAAACTCAAGAAAACAATGCAATAAAATTATATCACATTTACATTGTATTAGGTATTGAGAGTAATCCAGAGATGATTTTAAGCATATGGGAGGATGTGAATAGGTTATATGCATATACTATGCCATTTATGCCATTTTTTTATGAGGGACTTGAACATTTAAGAATTTTTGGAACGGCCAGGGTCCTGGGACAAATACCCTGTGGATTCTGTAATCTGACGGTATATTTTTGCTAGCATGATGCATTTTTTTTTCTTTAGAGACAGAATATTACTCTTTCACCCTCAGTAGAGTGCTGTGGCATCATAGTTCACAGCTACCTCCATCTCTTGGACTTGGGCGATTCTCTTGCCTCAGCTTCCCAAGTAGCTGGGACCACAGGTGCCTGCCACAATGCCCAGCTATTTTTTTTTGTTGCGGTTTGCCGGGTCTGGGTTCGAACCCTCCACCCTTGGGATATGGGGCTGGTGCCCTACTCACTGAGCCACAGGCACCACCTGTATTGTGCATTTTTAAATGACTTTCAATAGTTTAAAATGTCTTTTTTTATTTTTTGAGACAAAGTCTTGCACTGTCACCCATGCTAGAGTATAGTGGCTTCATTATAGCTCACAGCAACCTCAGACTCCTGAGCTTAACCCACCCTATTGCCTCAACCTTCCAAGTATCTGGGACTCCAAGTGAGTGATACTATACTCAGCTAATTTTCCTGTTTTTTTGTACTGACAGTGTCTCACTTTTTGCTCAGGCTGGTTTTGAACTGTAAGCCTCAAACAATCCTCTTGCCTCAGCCAACCAGAGTGGTAGAATTACAGGTGTGAGCTCCCAGGTCTGGTTGACCTCTTTAAAGTATTAAAAAGTGGCTGGTGGCAGTGGCTCCCACGTATAATCCTAGCACTCTGGGAGGTTGAGGCAGGTGGATTGCTTGAGTTTAGGAGTTCGAGATAAACCTGAGCAAGACACAGACTCCATCTCTAAAAAATAGCTGGGTGTGGTTTGGCGCTTGTGGCTCAAGTGGCTAAGGCGCCAGCCACATAGACCTGAGCTGGTGGGTTCGAATCCAGCCTGGGCCCACCGAAAACAATGACGGCTGCAACCAAAAAATAGCTGGGCTTTGTGGCAGGCGCCTGTAGTCCCAGCTACTTGGGAGGCAGAGACAGGAGACCAAGAGTTAGAGATTGCTATGAGCTATGATGTCATGGCACTCTACCCAGGGTGACAGCTTGAGGCTTTGTCTCAAAACAAACAAACAAAAAGAAATAGCTGGGCGTTGTGGCACATGCCTGTAGTCCCAGCTACTTGGAAGGGTGAAGCAAGAGAATCACTTGAACCAGAGTTTGAGTTTGCTGTGAGCTCTGATGCTATGGCACTCTACTGGATGTGACAAAGTAAGACTCTGTCTCAAAAATAAATAAACAAAGTGTTAAAAAGTGTGAGGCATTGGTGGCCTCACACCTATAAGTGTTGGTGGCCGACACCTATAATATCAGGGCATTGGGAAGGCCAGGAGAGAGTTGCTGGGCTTAGGAGGTAAGGACCAGTCTGGCTGATACAGCAAGACCCCATCTCACTCAAAATAAAAAGTGTTAGATATAGACAGTAAAGTAGTAGCTTATGAGGCCCAGGTAAAATTCTTAGGATATAAGTATGGCTAATGAAGGAAACAAGTGAGAAACAGGTAGAATACATAAGATGTGCTTAAATATACAGTAAGCAAAATAATAACCTGTGTTAGCTGTGTTCACTCAGGGTTAAAAAAGCAGTAACCTATAAGATAAAGAAAAAAAAAGGTAAAGGAGAAAAAATTTTTCTGATACCCCTTTTTAGGTTTTTTTTTTTTTTCATTTCTGTATTGTTTATTGCTGTTTTTGTGTTTACAGAAAGATTTGAGTAATTTTTTTTTTTTTTTTTGAGAGAGAGCCTCAAGCTATCGCCCTGGGTAGAATGCTGTGGCATCACAGCTCACAGCAAGCTCCAACTCTTGGGCTCAAGCAATTCTCCTGCCTCCACCTCCCAAGTAGCTGGGACTACAGTCACTCCCCACAATGCCCGGCTATTTTTTGGTTGCAGCCGTAGTTATTGTTTGGCAGGCCCGGGCTGGATTTGAACCTGCCAGCTCAGGTGTATGTGGCTGGTGCCTTAGCCACTTGAGCCACAGGCGCTGAGCGTTTTTGTTTGTTTGTTTGTTTGTTTTTTTCCCAGCTTTTTGGCCAGAGCCAGGTTTGAACCCGCCACCTCCAGCATATGGGGTTGGTGCCCTACTCCTTGAGCCACAGGCACCACCATGAGTTATTTTTTTTTTTTTTTTGAGTTTTTAAAAATTTTTTCAAATTAATATGGGGATGCAATTTTTAGGTTACATCGTTCTCACTTCCAGGGCAAAAGTCCCATTTGTAGAATAGCCCCTCAACCAGTTATACACCCTCACAATACCCTTTTAGGTTTTTTTGGGGGGAGATAGAGCCTCAAGCTGTTTCCCTGGGTAGAGTGCTGCGGCATCACCACTCACGGCAACCTCAACCTCGTGGGCTCAAGCGATTCTCCTGCCTCCACCTCCCAAGTAGCTAGGACTACAGGCACCTGCCACAACATCTGGCTGTTTTTTGGTTGCAGCCATCATTGTTATTGGGTGGGCCTGGGCTGGATTTGAACCTGCTAGCTCAGATGTATGTGGCTGGCGCCTTAGCTGCTTGAGCCACAGGCGCCAAGCCCCTTTTAGGTTTTTTGACTGATGCAAATTAAACTAACAAAAGTCAGATTTACATGAGAAAAGCCATACTAATTTTAATTTATGTGAAAAGAAGTAAAAAGCCCCCCAAAGTACTTAGATTTGGGACATATACATATGTGTGTGTGTATATATATACATACACATTTTAACAAATAGTGGTAGTGGAGGAAACAGTGGCTCATGCCTGTTATCCCAGCACTCTGGAGATCTAGGCTGGTAGATTGCTTGTGTTCTTGAGTTCAAGACCAGCCTGAGCAAAAGTAAGACCACCCCTACCCCCCCTACCCCTCATCTCTACTAAAAATAGAAAAAACTAACCAGGCAAAATGGCTTACACCTGTAATCCTGACACTCTGGGAGGCTGAGGTGGGTGGATCACTTGAGCTCAGGAGATTGAGGCCAGCCTGAACAAAATTGAGACCCCCATCTCTAAAAATAGCTTGTGCCTGTAGTCCTAGCTACCCCAAAGACTGAGGCAAGAAGATCACTTGAGTCCAACAGTTGGAGGTTGCTGTAGTTGTTGTAAGCTAGGATGCCATGACACTCTATTGAGGGAGACTGAGTGAGATTCTGTCTCAAACAAAACATGCAGAGATTGTGCTCTCTCAACCATCCTTAGTATTTTCTTTTTTTTTTTTTTTTTTTTGAGACAGAGCCTCAAGCTGTCACCCTGGGTAGAGTGCTATAGCATCACAGCTCAGAGTAACCTCCAACTCCTGGGCTTAAGCGATTCTCTTGCCTCAGCCTCTCAAGTAGCTGGGACTACAGGCACTCGCCACAATGCCTGGCTATTTTTTTGGTTGTAGCCATCATTGTTATTTGGCAGGCCGGGCTAGATTCGAACCTGCCAGCTCAGGTGTATGTGGCTGGCGCCTTAGCCGCTTAAGCCATAGGCACCAAGCCAGTATATATATACATATATATTTTTTTAAGACAGAGTCTCAAGCTATCACCCTGTGTAGAGTGCTGAGGCATTATACATAGCTCACAGCAACCTCCAGCTCTTGGGTTCAAGTGATCCTCTTGTTTCAGTTTTTCTGTTTTTAGTAGAGATAGGGTCTCGATTTTGCTTAGGCTGGTTTGGAACTTGTGAGCTCAAGCAATCTACCTGCCTCGGCCTCCCAGAGTGCTAGGACATCCTTAGTATTTTTATGTTCTGCATCTTTTGGCTCAGTTCCTGCCATATTCAGCAAATTGAAACTCCAAAGTCCACATCCCATTCCTTTAGCTATAATTGTTTCACCTTCAACATTAAACCTGACTTTCTTGAACAAGAGTCTATTTTAGGCCTCTTTACTCTCTTCAGCTTCTAATACTAAACCTCCTGCAGTTTGATTTTTTGCACCCATTTCTTTAATGAAACTCTCAGAGACTGACTTAAGACCGGTTCTCAGGACAAGAGAGAGAACAGCTGAGAGCAGGTCAACAGGAGTGAAAAGTTCATAGGGCCATGAAGCAATGCTGCTTAAACTTTAGCACACATCAGAGTCACCTGGGAGGCTTGTTAAAGCATTGATTGCTGGGTCCCAGTTTCTAATTCAATAGATCTGGGTCGGAGCTGAGAATTTGGGGTATCTAACAAGTTAACCAGATGTTTTTGATACTGCCAATCAGGAGACTACAATTTTGAGAAGTATTTGAATAACGTGTTGGAACATAATCTATGTCTATGGCTTCTCAGCCCCTACAAAAATATTTCTTGATCATACCTTCAATTTTTGCTTTTTACCAAAACCAAACAAGATTGCCTTTGAGTATTTGCTCACAGTTTCCAGGTAAAGAGGGAATGGGGAAGGGTGTTCTTTGAATAAGAGAGAACAAGATAGGGGAAGCTGGGGACTTGTTTTCTCACCTACCACAGGCACTCAGTAGTTAATGTTGGTCCTCTTTGCCAGAATTCCTTTTCCTTTCTTTCTTTCATTTTATTCTCTCTTGAGGTATGTGTAGAGAGCTTTGTCAGAATTCAATACAAGTACTTTTTTTTTTGGTAAAGAGGAAGTAGCAATTTATAAATTTAGGTCTATGAAACAAACTGAAATTAAAAATCAAAAATACATGTTTAGTTCAGCACCTGTGGCTCAGGGGGTTAGGGCACCAGCCACATACACCAGGGCTGGCAGGTTCAAACCTGGTCTGGGCCTGCTAAACAACAACTACAAGAAAAGAAAATAGCTGGGCATTGTGGCGGCCACCTGTAGCCCTAGCTACTTGGGAGGCTGAGGCAAGAGAATTGCTTAAGCCTAAGAGTTTGAGGTTACTCTACCAAGGGTGACAAAGTGACACTCTGTCTCAAAAAAAAAAAAACCCCAAACATGTCTACAAAATATCAAGCTATTAAAGTGTTCATGGGGTAAGGTAGGCATAGAATTGGAAATTTGTTCATTTTTCCTCTATTCTTCCTTAGTAGCAGACAAGGTGGAACAGGTTCCAAATGATTCAGGCAAGGAAAACTTTAAGGATACTTTCTCAATTAACTTAATTGGGAGTTAATGGGCAGTTGGGGAGAAAACTGCCATTCTATCTGCACTAGACTATTTAAATTCAGTTCACAAATAAGTAACTATCTCCAGGATAGGTTTGGGACAAAAAACAAAACATTAAAGTTTAAATATTTAAGTCAGGCTAAGGGAGACAGAATCACTAAAGAAGCCTGAGATAAATTTTTCAGTAGAGTTGATATTAAGACATTATTCATTTTATTTAATTTTATTTATTTTTTTTGAGACAGAGCCTCAAGCTGTCGCCCTGGGTAGAGTGCTGTGGCATCACAGCTCACAGCAACCTCCAACTCCTGGGCTCAAGCGAGTCTCCTGCCTCCACCTCCCAAGCAGCTGGGACTACAGGTGCCCACCACAAAGCCTGGCTATTTTTTTGGTTGCAGTCGTCATTGTTTGGCGGCCCAGGCTGGACTTGAACCTGCCAGCCCAGGTGTATATGGCTGGTGCCTTAATCGCTTGAGCCACAGGCGCCGAGCCTATTTTATTTGATTTGTTTATTTATTTATTTTTTTTTGAGACAGTCTCAAGCTGTGGCCCTGGGTATAGTGCTCTGACGTCGTAGCTCACAGCCACCTCCAAATCGGGCTCAAGCGATTCTCTTGCCTCAGTTTTTCTATTTTTAGTAGAGACGGGTCTCGCTTTTGTTCAGACTAGTCTTGACCTTGTGAGCTCAAGCAATCCACCGCCTCGGCTTCCCAGAGTGTTGGGATTACAGGCGTGAGCCACCACCGCGCCCTGCAAGACTTGATTATTTTAATGCAAAGCAGACGAATTATCCAATTAGTCCAAACTAAACCCATTCACTTTTAATCATTTGAATCCTCTTATTTTTTTTAATCATCGGATCATTAACATTAAAATAGCCTGGGAGACTGGCTTATTTGTAGTTTAAAAGGAAACCAGACTTAATTTTTTAGGTCGGCTCCTTCACCACCAGTTGTCGGCGCTGGGTTTTCCGGGGTTGTTATCAGCGGCGGAGGCTTCCTCGCACTTCTGCAGGGACTCCCAGGTCCGGGAAGAGCTAACAGCTCAGCCGAGGCTGCAATGGATCTCTCACAAACGCTTCATCCAACCTTGACCCCAAAGTCTTCGGAAATGCTCAATGAAGAAAATTCACAGGATGTTTCAGGTAAGTTGGCAACCGGGGGCTTGAGAAGTGAAAAAGCCGTCCCTCGTTTCATAGTTTGACTTTAGTCCTTGCAAGAGATAAATACGTTTCAGTAAACCTCAAACCAAAGTAGGGCCAGTGAGGAAAGAGATCAAAGACGTCGGGCACGGTGTTCCCACCTGTAATCTCAGCCCTCCGGAAGGCTGGGGCGGTGGACTGTCTGAGCTCAGGAGTTCAAGACCAGCCTGAGCAAGAGTGTGACCTTGTTTCTACTAGAAATAGGAAAAACTAGACGGGCGTCGTGGCAGGCGCCTGTAGTAGTCCCAGCTACTTGGGGGGCTGAGGCTCTGAGAGGGTCACTTGAGGTGGCTGTGAGGTAGGTGCCATCTCACTACCAAGAGACTTTGTCTCAAAAAAAGTCAAAGAGGGCAGTGCCCGTGGCACAGTGGTTACGGCGCCGGCCACATACAGCGAAGCTGGCGGGTTATAACCCAGTCCGGGCCAGCTAAACAACGACAATTGCACCAAAAAAATAGCCGGGCTTTGTGGCGGGCGCCTGTAGTCCCAGCTGCTCGGGAGGCTGAGGGAAGAGAATCGCTTAAGCCCAAGAATTGGAGGTTGCTGTGAGCTGTGACAGTACAGCACTCTACCTAGGACGACATAGACTCTGCATAGTGAGGTTTAGGATTGGCTGGCTCTATCTGGAACTGACCCCGCCTGGAGGCTGTGAGACTCGGGAGGGCGGGCTTTCCCTGGTTGTGGCTGAGGCACCAGGGCCAACTCTCACCCAGGGGGGCTGCTGAGAATCAGCCCCTGGAGAAAGACCGACTCTGCCCCCTCCTTCCTCACCCTGCTAACTGGCCTTTTTATCTTCTCTCTCTCTTATATCCCCTATGTCTCCCATTGCCCTTAACACCTCTGGGTGGGAGTTAGTTAGCATTGTGGTGTTCCAGTCAAAACCCTCTCTTTCCAGCAATTAAGGAGTTACTACAGAGTTTGTTAAAAACTATTTTTTTTCTGGTTGCAGAAAACCTGTGGTTGCTGTGTTACAGTTTTGAGATAAGGTGCTTCAGCAGAAGACACAAGGTCAATTACTCATTTAGAACTAGAGAAAAAAAAAATGGTCTTCTTTTGACTGTAGCTGCTTGCATTGCATTCCATATTTCTGGCCCGCCCGCCCGGGGGGCCCGGGGGGCGGCGGGGGGCGGGGGGGCGGGGGGGGGGGGGGGGTGGTGCGTGGTGGGGGGTGT
>CAUYPK010050554.1:0-15861 GCA_963574355.1 Loris lydekkerianus
CCGAATCTAATGCAAGTTCAGCCATACAAGCATATGCTCAGAGATCGCAACAATGTAAACAGGGGCTTACATAGCACACAGCATATGACATTATACACAACTGAATAACAATCAGAATATAAATGCACTTACTGTCAATTAAATTGGGTTTCTTACTCCTCTGCTGTCTGCAGAGCCAGATTAAGTTCCCATGGGGACCTAGGCAGATTACCAGTTTGGCACCCCCATGCAATAACACTGAGCACTGACCATTTGCATTAACACTGACCACTGACCATTTGCAATAACACTGACTGCTGACAATTTGCATTAATACTGAGTGCTGACCATTTGCATTAACACTGAGCACTTACAATCATCATAACCACTGAGCACTGACTATTTGCATTACCTCTGAGCGCTGACCATTTGCATTACCTCTGAGCACTGACAATTTATTTGCATTAGCACTGAGCCCTGCCTATTTGCATTATCACTGTGATGCAACCCCCCTAGAAACCACCCCAAAGCAACTAACCAACTTTAAAAAATAGGCTCTCCTAACTTCAAAAAAAAAAAGGTGCCCCCAATCTGGAAAAAAAAAAAAAAAATGACCTCCTAACTTCAGGAAAAAAAGACCCCCCTTAACCGCAAAAAAAAAAAAAAAAAAAAAAAAAAAAAACACCCTACTAACTGCAAAAAAAAAAAAAAAAAAAAGACCTCACTTAAAAAAACAAACAAACAAAAAAAAAAAACCCAACTTCTTCTTACCTCCGTCCTCAGGCAGCAGCAGGCTCTGCACAGGCAAGCTCAAGACTCCTCAGATCGCACCCGAGACTGAGAGGAGGAGTTGAGAGACAGAGAGAAGGAGGGGAATTGGAGAGTGTGGCACACATTCCACACATGCACACTGTGGGTGGGATGAGTGGGCTGCTAAGCAGGACAGGCAGCAGCAGCAAAACACCCAGTAGGCTGCATGCTCTAAATAGCTTTACTAGTGTAACTGTGACGTGTATACATGTGGCACACCCCTCTGTGTGGTGGCTGACACTGTCTCTCCCCTTAACACCTCCACAGATCTAAGTCACTTCAAGATTCGGTGACTGACTTACTGTGGTCCCTTCCTTGGTAGAGACACACCTCCAACGCAACTCCTTCCCATTCAGGACCTGTTTAGTATGAGGCTGCAGAAGACAACCAACTTAGCTACACATTTGATGTGTTACTTCCTGTGCTCAAATACTTCTTGGAGTTCTTCAAACCCAGTTGTAGAGCAATTTCCATACACTTGACTAGTCTAGTGGGCTACTTCAGGGAAATCTGGAGAAATAAGGAAGTAAGGCAAATGGACATAGCATGTTTTATTTTATCTGTATTTCTTCTTAAGGAGGAAACAACCTACCCAGAGTATTAAATGTGGAAGGGGAACATTTAGGAGATGAAGGGTGATCCATAGCCCATCTAAGAGCAGTTAGACAGTCTTTTTCCAAGACAAAGATGAATGCTCTGATCTGATTGTATATTTAGAAATGAAGACAAATCCCTTCTGCTTCTCCCTATGGGTTAAAGCATGAACTCCCAATGTGGGACATTTACCACTGACATTGATTGAGATGGTTTTACATTGTAAAAGGCCACACATTTTTTAAAAAGTGTCCCTTTATCCATTTATATCAAAAAAAAAATGTTAGTGTCATGTGACTGCTTTTAACATTTTCCTGATAGATGCTAATTTAAAAATTTGCAAAGAAATAGGCTTCAGCCTCCTAATATCAGACAAGCAATAATATGTAGTTATTATTTAATAACATTTTCTTGGCTAACTCATGTATTTCCTTTATAGAAAGCTATAAATATTTGTTATTTAACATAATAAGTTTTATTTTTAAAATAAATTTACTTAAGTTAAAAATTCACCTATGATGAACATGTTAAATAATTAGCAGTGTAGACAGCTCATAATTACGAGGAAATTTGTTAACAACTGAGTCCTGGTGCTGGAAAGGGCATTAGAATCCAGTCCCGGTTAGGTCATTAGAATCTCCCAAGAAATTTTAAATACATAGATCAGTGTTTTTCTTTTCTTTCTTTTTTTTTTTTTTGTTAAATCATAGGTGTGTACATTGATATGATCATGGGGCATCATACACTAGGTTCATGATGCAAATGTGTCAAGCGATTTAAGATCAGTGTTTTTCAACCTTCTTTATCTCCTGGCACACTTGAACCTGTAGTCAAACTTCTGTGGCACATTTAAATTATGGTGATAAAAAAATAAGTTAAAAGAAAAGAATGTACTCACTGTGCTTTGAACTTCTTTTAAAATAATTTAATTAACAATCTTTAAAAATTTTTTTTTTTTGCAGCACACCTATGATCCTCTCATGGCACACCAATTGAAAAAAATCACTGACATAGATGCCTAGGTTCCCATCCTACACCAATTGCATTGGAATCTCTGAGGAGTGGAGCTGGGACATTGATTTGTTTCTTAAAGTTCCCCATGTGATTGTACTGTGTAACCAGTTCTCAGAACCACTGGGTTGGAGGATGCTAATTAAAAAAATTGAAGAGTAGATATTCCCACCCTAATACACACTCAGACACAGAGATAGACAAAAATAATTAGATAAAAATGATAAAATCATGCACACACTTTATTTAAATAAAAAACCTTTCTTTCTAAAATAACAAATTATAATTCACTATACACTACACTCCCTTTCTCTGCAGATTCAAACGCTTGGTCTTTTGAGCACATTCTATTGGGACAAAGCTCAGGGTCAGCCATTAGCTTAATTTGTCACCTTGGGCAAGCCACTTGACTTGTCTGCGCACAAATTTCCATTTTTACAAAATAAAAGGAGAAACAATGTTTGACATGAATAATCCCTATAAGGCCCTTCCAGCTGAAAATCTGGACAGCTTCTTATTTTAATGGAAATGACCAGACAATCAGTGTTTCCTGCTTGGCTTATCGTTAATGATGATAATTAAAAAAATAGAATCATAGATGTGGTACATGAGGGTTTATTAAGTTTTACTTTACTTTTTTTTTGTTGTTGTTGTTTTGTAGATAGATTTTGAAAACTAATTTTTCTTTCCCTGAGCTGACAGTTCAGCTGGCAAGCAACCTTTTAAAAGCCTTACTAGCACAAGGAAACCAGCTTGAGCATGCACAGACAAGGCACGGTTGGCCGAGTAATGAGGACTGTGTAAAATTGCATTGATTTTTTTCTTTTTTTTTTGACCCCCCTTTCCATTTAACCATTTGTCAATACTGGAGAAAGAAGGCTACAGAAAGTAATTTTTCAGCAACTGGAAAAAATACAACTTGTCCAAGAGAAGGAAGTTGGACTACGGTTTTGACATGAAATCACAGTTTTATGTAGAGTGACTTTTCTCATGCCTTACGTTGAATATAAATCCATGTGCTCAAACATGTCCTTTACTTTCAGGTTTTTCTGAATTTGTGACTGGATGTACTTCTCTTTTACCTTCAAGCCCAACCTAGACTCCCTTCTCTCTTTTTCTTCTCTTTCCTTACACAATAAATATCCTTTAAAACAGTATAGAGAACACTTCTGTAAAGTATCCCATAAGAATTTCTATATATCTTTATTTTGATAAGGTTAGTTGCCCATCATCAGTGCATAGCACCTCAGACCTACCAATACCCTGGTACCTATATCATCCTCTCATAATTATTCATTTGCCCCACTGGTGAGAATGTGAGTCCTTCAAGGTCACAGTATGTTCTTATTTATCTTCATATCTCTAGGAACTGACACAGTGCCTGACACATATTAGAGTTTTGAAAAATGGAAAAGCATACTTAGTGTTTGCAAACTATATTTCTCTAAACTAAAAATCCTCAGAAACATCCTGGGCTCAAAATTATATTATTTATGCCATAGGAAAAAATATGCCTTTTTGACAGTCCGTGTATAATTCTCAAATAGTCCATACTCAATTCCAGAAGGTGAGATTGGCCATAATATGAGCCAACACTGATCAGGTTGTTCATGGATAGAATATTGAGTTGAGAAGAATCTCAGAAGAATATTTAGGGTAACTAAGAGCATCTTGATACTTAGCAATGTTTAACATGGGTATTGATAAGAAGATTGCTAGTAAACAGCCTTTGTGCTTTTTGAAGTTGACTAATTAGTTAAATATAAATAGGATTTAGGTAGCTGAGATGTACGAATAGTAGCAGGGGCAAGCATTTTAGAAGCAGGCCAGCTATAGAGGAAAAAAATCCCAATATTAACACAGAGGCCTACTGTGAGTTATATATAACAATGTTCTGCTAGTTGAACCATTTTTTATCTAAATTAATTTCACCAATTGTTTGTGTGTGTGTATTCTAGTTGAAAAGGTAGGGAGATAAAGCAAAGTCTTTATGCCCTAGCTAGATGATGACCTTTTAGAAAGCTAATATGATATTTTGATATAAACACCAATGTCAGCTGCAAACCCCTTTTACACTTAAGGGTCAGTAAACTTTAGATTAAGATTCCCTGTGATATGATAATTATCTCTTTATTTATCTGTCTCTTCTTTTGGAGTAAGAGCTGCTCAAGAACAGAAATTAAATCATATTCATCTTGATTTCTCTAGTGTACATACAGACCATGTAATGTGTGTTTGTGTGCATATGTGTATAAATGTACATGTGTATATTATGATTTCCTGAATCTATGAAAGTGAATATGAAATATTAACATCTCTAATATCTGGAAGTCTCTTTTACATATTTACTCCCAGATGGGACTCAAAAGATAAATGTCTTTCTCAGTTTTATAGGTAATCTGTTAATATGAACCAAGACTTCTTCTAATCCCATATAATTTTTCTCCCTTGTTATGTTGACCTACTTTAGACTAAATAAACCAATATTTAGGGCAGAAAATTCTGGTTTGGCTCCATCTAAGAATGGAAAATGCAGAAAATGCAGAAGTGTTGCAAACTTTAGTTTTAAAAAATGTGTCAGTGACAAGCAGAAATGAAAAAATTTATCCTCTACTTCCCATCCCCAATGCAGATATATGCATTTTATAGACAGATTTTTAATATTTTGGAAATATTAAAAAATTAGTGGATAGATTTTAAAAGGCATACTTTCTTGCCTTCCTGCTGGAAGTTCCCCCACTTTGCCCTGGTCAATATATGGAAAAGTTCACTAATCTAATAGTCTCACATACTTACTGAATACACCCATGTACTTAGCACCAGAACCAAGAAACAGAATAGCAAAAATAATTCCTTCTGTGCATTAACCTTCAATAGTAACTATTATCTTGAATTCTAGCATTATACAATGATTTTTGCCAGTTTATGTATTTTATGTAAATCAAATTGTATAGTCCTTTCTCAGCTGCACCTGTGTCTTTCATACAGGATTACATTTATGGTATTCATTTATGGTATTTTATGAGTACATTGAGTGTTGTGGTGCACCCACACACACACACCTAGAAAGGACTTTCTGCCCCCAAATGCTGGGATTGTTGGAAGGAAACAACCTTCAGCTGTTATCTCTCTTCTGAAATTGATTCAACTGAGGAAAGACACCACACCTTAGACCTTGTCCATTCTCCAGGATGAAGTTAGTGGATACATAGAATCATCTCTCTTGCTTTAAATCCAGAAAACTCTGACAGGACATCTGTTTTTCCAAACTCTTTGCAGTGTCAGTACAAGAATCTGTTGGGACTTTTTCAAAGCCTGGTTTCTCCTTCCATCTAATCCTGCTTCCTTCCCTTACTTTACTCAAGTACTGACCCATGTAGCAATTCCAATGACAACAGAGATATAGTTGTTTTTTCTTCATTTCTATACTGTATAGATATATTTTATAATTAATTTGAACACCAACTTTTTATGGAAGGTATCATTAGTTCTCTTTTATCAAAAATATAAGAAATGTTTTAGATAACTTAAAATAAGTCACCAAGTTCAAGTAAATAGAAGAGTCTGCATTTGAATTTTAAAGAAAAGCAAAGGAAAGGAGAGGAAAGAAAGATATGTCTAGTTTAGCTTCAAATATATTTTTACTAGCTTCCATTTCTGTATATATGGGAAATGGTAATTAACCATAGGAGCACTTACAGAGATCGTTGGAATTTTAAAATGGCAATCATAGTAAAAACCCTATAGAAAGCACAGAAGATGGATCACTACCTTCACCATCTAAAATGTTCATACAGGGAGAGAGGAAACAGGTAGATCATGATCATGCTATATTCTGCTAACCTCTTTTGATTAGTTTGTGAAGAAGAATCACTTTTAGTTCTTTAAAGTTTAGCAGAATGCAAAAATGCCATTCCTATTTGTGCATGATGCCTACATTAATTTATTTTGATGCAAAAAAATCAAGGAAAAATGTATATATTACATAAAAAAGTATTATGCTTGATGCAGAGGGCCATATTTGTTATTTTGGTTCTAATAATTAATATATTATTATGACTCTGAAACTTTGTTTGACTTCTGTGAATTTCTGTTTCTTCTTCTAAAAAAATGTAATAAAAGAATCTTACTTGCCTAAAAATTGATGATGATTCCATGTGAAAATATTTGAGAATAGTGTAGACTTTTAAACTATCCTATGCAAATATGGGATTCAGCTTGTTGAAGGCAGTAGTTATACATTCCTGATGCATAACATATAAAGAGAATACTCTTCACACTGAAGTTATTTTGCTTAAGATCCCATGGAAAGTTTTATCTACTTAGCTATGTTATTAGGGAAATAGAAATAGATAAGAGATACAATTCTAATAATTTTTAAAATTAATCTTCATATTGTATAATAGAAAAGTATTGTATAGTAGAAAAGTAGCTCCACATACCAAGGCAACTTGACAAAGAAACGCTGTTCAGATGACAGTATTACCTGATGTACAAAGATAATTGGCAAAGGCATCCTTGTATCTAACAGGAATCCTTGGGGAATTACATGTCTTCATGTGATAGGAGAAGAATGAACGAAAACATAATGTTACATAAATACACTCATTTTTCTGCAATGAACAGATTTGATAATACTAACAAAAATTGAAACA
Organism: Loris lydekkerianus; assembly: GCA_963574355.1. Lineage (NCBI taxonomy): Eukaryota > Metazoa > Chordata > Mammalia > Primates > Lorisidae > Loris > Loris lydekkerianus. The sequence continues at coordinate 7,050 of CAUYPK010050554.1, forward strand.
CATTCTAATGAACCCAGTTCTGAAATATTTGAATTGTTCTATTATTATGGGGAATCACTTCTAAAGGATTCAAACTGGACGTAGATTCCATGTGAATGGTGTTATGGAGATTTCTCAAGGAAATTAAATAAAATACTGCAGGACATTAACTGAACATTTTTTGCTCCAAATAACCTAATATTATGCATTAACTTATAAATTTAAATATACTAGAAAAAATGCATTTGTATCAACTTTAGTAACTTATTTTCTGGACAGTATTCTCAATAAAAAGTCTCCCCCTAGGCATCTAATCATTATGTTTATTTGTTCTGTGTGCATTTTTATTTTCTATTTATTTTGCCCAGGAAATTATATATATAGTTACATATATATAATTATATATAAATTATATATTTAGGAAATTATATATATACACACATATATCATATATATATAATAGATAAACACACACATATTTCAGAGCAGACATATTTGTAGAAGCGAATGTGGCTTCTCAGATGAAGGGAGTGAGGTTTATGTGTTCTTTCTTAAATTGCTTCATACAATTAGTGGAATATAGAATTGATTATGGAATTTTGGAGCTTTTGGTTTTGTTTTAAAATTTTGTTCATTATCTTTTAAGAAAATATTTTGGTAGTGATATTTTCTTTAGTTTTTATGAAAGTTGTCTGAACGATCACCCACACCAACTTTATCATTTTTAATTAGAAGAACCTGCAGCCAAAGGAAGAAGGGGATTTAAGCAAGGTTCTTGGTAGGTAGCCGTAGGGCCAGGTAGAATTCAATACTCTTACCCTTCAACACAGAATGTGTGTACATCCATCACAACTGCTCATAGTAATTGATTGGTAGGAGTTGAATGGCATGGTATTCTGGGGAGGTTATACCTGGCTGAATCAGGAAAATATCCTAACATGTGAGTAATATCTCCCATTTGTACAAAAGGGGAGGAAGAGACATATGAACTCTATTTCCAACCCAAATGATACAATTTTACATTTATCCAAAGATTTCTGGTGGGCTAAATTATCTCTCATTAAGTTTTGCATTTGATTTTTCTGATGTGTACTGGCTGATTAAATGTTGATTAAATGAGCTAATTATATTAGAGTAAAATAAAATGCCCAGAATTTTTCTCTAAGCTAAAACTCAACATTAAGAGTTTATCACTATTTGGTGCCTCTCTTACTAATACAGTAAATTAAAAAAAAACAACTTAGGGAATTTGTATTTTATGTTATTAGGACTTAGAACTAAATATTCCATATGTCAAACGATAGACTTTAGTAAAATGATAGACCAGGGGTCCTCAAACTTTTTAAACAGGGGGCCAGTTCACTGTCCCTCACACCATTGGAGGGCTGGACTATCGTTTAAAAAAAAAAGAAAAAAAAAAACTATGAACAAATTCCTGTGCACACTGCACATATCTTATTTTGAAGTAAAAAAAACAAAACAGGAACAAATACAATATTTAAAATGAAGAACAAGTAAAGTTAAATCAACAAACTTATCAGTATTTCAATGGGAACCATGAAATGGTTTTGGCTAATGAGATGGTCAATGTCGGGTTCCATATTTGTCACTGCTAGTTGTAACAAGTGATGCAAGTGTATATCAGTTAGTCCCAAGACTGAGAGGAGGAGTTGAGAGACAGAGAGAAGAAGGGGAGTGGGAGAGTGTGGCGCACATTCCACACATGCGCACTGCGGGCCGGGAACAGTCTGCTGCTAAGCAGGACAGGCAGCGGTGACAAAAACACAGCGGGCCAGTTAATGTCCTCAGCGGGCCGCATATGGCCCACAGGCCGTAGTTTGAGGACCCCTGTGATAGACTTTAGTAACCTTAGGAAGATTAAGGCATGGGCATTTTTGTTAATAACTCAGACATTACATAGAAATATTAATTGGACTTCATACTTATAACGTTCCTTAAGTATAAGGCTTTATGACTAAATATATATATTTGGTTGAAAGAAAATGTTATTTGTAAACTGAGCTGCTATAGTCTAGTGCAAATGTCCTTCTGATAAATGTTTTTTCTTTCTTCTGGATAGATGGAAAAAAAAAAAAAAAACTTTTTTAAGCTTTTGACTCTATTGTCATACCAGATAAGAGTTTATATTTTTGTGATTTATAGGCTAAGGTTAAAAGTCATCAAGACAATTAAAGAAACTTTAACCGTATTTTATCTTCCTAGTATTTATCCTCCCATGAGTTTTATCATAATCCTACATGATGACATATACTTCTGTGAGTTGTTCTATAATCCTACATAAACACATACACTCTTACATTAGTGTTACTGTATATACTCGAGTATAAGCCAAGCTTTTTTGGCACAAAATTTGTGCTGAGTTCGGGTTTTTCATCACAAAATTTGTGCCGGAAAAAACTCGGCTTATACTCGAATATATACGGTAATTTTGCATTGTTAGTATTAGAATGACTATATTTGTATAGTCACACACACACAATTTTGGATTTCTTCATTGGGAATAAGATCAGATATCCATGAGGTTTCAGAACACCCAAGCAAATTCTTATATATTCTTGTATTGAGTGATTTGAAATATACAAATAAAAAATATATAAACTTCATTTCTCAACATAAGCTTTGTCAAGAACAAGATTCTTTTGAAAGTGATAATGCTATCCATTTATTTCATCCCTAAAGAGCTGAGAGTTCTGAGAATTTAACCAGATCAATGCAGTTGTTTTTTACATTAACTAAAAAGAAAATGGGTTTCCTTTATATATATTCTTTAAAATAAGGAAACAAAAATAAATAGAATGTGAGAATGAGCCAAATTAGAAAGTATAAGATGGATGCCTAATGATTTTTCCTTGAAGCTCTCATAGAATTGCCCTCATTTGAGAAAAGGAATGAGCAAAAGCATTGTTATGGTGGAGAAGAACTTCCTGGTGAAGTTTTTTTCCTTTCTTTTTATTTTTTCTTAAAGCTTTAACTAACCTTTAAAAAATACTCTCATAATGAGTAGAGGTTATCATTTCTTGTTCCTCCAGAAGTCAAAAAGCAACATGCCATAAGCATACCAAAAACCTGTTGTCATAACCATTGTTCTTTACCACTTTTGCTTTCACTGGACCACTTTGACCTCTTGGTAGCCATTGCTTTGGTTGTGTTTTATCTTCAAGATCATACTGATTAAGCCATGTTTCATCTTGTATTACAGTTCTCCTAAGTAATGCTTCAGGATTTTGATCCCACAAGTTCAAAATTTCCATTGAAAGCTCTGCTCTTATCTGAGGCTGATCTGAGTGGTTGATGGTTTGGGCATCCATCAAGTCCAAAGTTTGCTGAACTTCAATTTTTCAGTCAGAATTGTGTGGGCTGAACCATTTATCATGTCTGCTGTGTTGGCTATTTACGTGTGTGTGTGTTGTTAACATCATCCCTCTTCATTTAAGGCACAAACAAGATTAACATTTTCCTCCCAAGTTGATGTGGATGATCTACTGGGATGAGCTAAATCTCCAACATCATCTTATCTCTCTGAAAAATAATTATTAATTTGTAAACTAGTAATTTCTTTGGGGGCAATGTCCCCATTAACTTTTTATAAAGCATCAATGATATCACCATTCTTCCACCCAAAACAAACTTCATCATAAATTGGATATTTGTTCTGATATCAATTTTAGCAGAATTTGCATTGCTCCAATAGGAGCTCTTGTCAAACTGATGTCTTATCCTTAGTGTTTCAAATTAGATACTGATGACGTGTCACAAGTTAGTATGAGGCTTTTTTTTGGGGGGGGGGGAGTGCATAAAATGTGTAAAATCAATACATAGTTTTTCCATAATATGAACTTTCCATAAACTTTTGGAAGACCTCTCATAGGAGTTCTGATCAAGAGTCCTGCCTGAGTACATCCTTTAACCACCACAACCAGGCACCAGGTATGTGAATGAAGAAGCCATTCTGGAAATGGATACATAGTCCCTGCTGTTTCAGACCCTCAGGATTGAGTCATCCTCCATTATTTAAATGCCCCCGAAGAAGAGAAAAGTTTAACTCAGTGTGCTCTTGTCCTTGTCAAATCACCAGCTTGGAGAATTGGCCTGCAAAATCAAAACACTATTTAACACCACTCAGATTGGAGGTCATTCATTAGTAGAACAATGCTCTCCTTTCACTTCTATACCAAGATTTTCAAACCTTCTCCAATTTAATGCTTTTCTAGGGGTAATATGCTAGAATAAATGTCCCCATTAAAATATATAAATCTTTGACACTAATTCTAAGCTGTAAAGTTTATTTCATATCTCTTCCTAATAATGTCCAAACAGAAATAATGGATCCTGGAACATTCCATTGCCAGAAAAGACAGATATGTGGAAACAGCATCAATATACTCTTCTACCAGGACATATGGTCTAATAAGCATTGTGCAATCAAATTTGATGCTTTCTGATTTGTAATCCTCTTCCATAGGGAGGAGATAACAGAAATAGAAGATTTAAAAGATATCCAGTCACAAAAAACAAAAATGGAAAGTCTACAACAATGCTATATAGACAGAGGAGAGTTGGCAGGAGAGCCTTAACTGCCCTAAAAACAGTAAATTTAGCAATGGATTCCTGGAACTGTATGCACTGGTATAAATTCAGAGTGCTTAAAGAATGAAATTACAGTGCAGGGTTATTCATCAATGAGAGAATGGAAGGAGATATCTTTAAATTTTACTTCTAACTCCCTATGTCTACACATCAAATTTTGTGTCCTTAAGTTCAAGGACAATCTATCTACAAAAATATAGTATGGGATACAAAACAATATAGGATATGGTTCTCAAAACTCTGTGGAGTATCGTGTTTCAGACATAAGTGGAAACACAGGCGGTAATATTTTATTAAAAAATTCCATTTTGGTTGTAGAGTGTCTAGACACTGTACAGACATTTAAAATGTCGGTGTTGTTTCTTACATTTCCTTGATGTGCGTCGTTCCCCATGTTCACACTCTAAGAGGCCAGAATGACAATGATCTATCTCATCCTTAAAGGGAATTGCATATCTCATTTCAGACAGTCTAATATGGGATTTATGAATCATTTTTCTTGGTAGCCTACTAAATAATATCTGTAGCTGTCGATAATCCATTAGCATGTGAGCACTTGAATTAAGGCAATAATTGCCTGTCATTCTTACACTAACATTGCATGTGGTTAGCATCCTTATCTGATGACATTTACATCTGGTAAAGGTAGAGAGAAAATAAACTGAAGTCAAAGAGATTATAAACGGATTGAAATCCGTTTCTTATTATTCAGGATGCTGATACGTCAGAGAGCTTGAAATGTAAAGGCAACATCTTTTTAATTTAAAATTTACTTTGATGTTAAAAGAGTGAGTATAGTTTCAAAATGTATTATAGGTTAATCTTATAACACAGGTAAATTGTAAATCTCAGCTGAATCTGAAATAATGACTCTATAAGACATTGATAGAGTAATTTGCTAGGTAAGGCAAAGAAAAAGTTCACACTAAAGTATCTAAATAAATAATGCCATATATACAATGCCATTTCTTTCTTTCTTTCTTTCTTTCTTTCTTTCTTTCTTTCTTTCTTTCTTTCTTTCTTTCTTTCTCTCTTTCTTTCTTCTCTCTCTCTTTCTCTATTTTTATTTTAGACAGAGTCTAAACTCTGTCACCCTGAAGTTGTGGTATCATCATAGCTCACAGCAACCTCAAACTCTGGGCTCAAGGGATCCTCTTGCCTCAGCCTCCTAGGTAGCTGAGATTACAGGTCTGACTCTTGCTCAGGCTTGTATGGAACTCCTGAACTCAAGCACTCTGCTCATGTTGGCCTCCAAGAATGTTAAGATTACAGTTGTGAGCCACCATGCCAGGGCTAAATTTCTTTATTAATAGTGTTCAGTATATAAATAACAACAAAGTTTGAATGGCGTATTTGAAGAAAAAAAATGAATGTAAAATCAATAGAAGCGGGATAGGTTCCAAGTTCTACTAACCGTATGTCACAAAAAAATGCCACCTAATCTTTCTGTATTGACTCTTTTATAGGAAAATGTTACATATCAATTTCACATATCAATTTCAAATTAAAAAAATTATGAAGCTCTCTCCTAACATAATTTTAGGATAAAGATGTTAAAGTGTAGATACTACAGTAAGGCAATAGGTCAGAGTTTTATCCTCTGCTCTGAGATAGGTTTGCAAATAGAGGCTAGAGCCGCTATCTATTAGCAACAGGGAAGCTTTCCCTAATAGAAGTCAGTGCAGAAGTTTTGCATTAATTTATGTAATATTGAAAGAATATATCAATCCCCTGTCTGAATTATAGAAGGAAGAAATTTGTTAAAACCTCATCAGAATAATATAACTTTGGAGAAAATTAGTGTTGTGAAAGTATATGTTTATAAGATACAATTTTAGCTTTTAAAGTGCTAGAGAAAAGAACTAAGTCTGTACACATTTTCAAATAAATTGTTCCAAGTTTCAGCTTGTTCCAAGTTCTGTGGACAATTTGGGAATTCAGCTACTTGGTGAATTTACCTGAAAGGAACCAGATAATTTCAGGTTCAAGATGTATGAAAGAGAAGAAATATGAAAGAATTCATATCACTCCTGTCTAGGTACCGATTCTGGTCCTATAATTTAAGAAATGTGTGAATTTGGACAACTGATAACTCTGAGACTATTTCTTCATTTGTAAATAGAGGGTCTAGTTTTCATCAAACTTAACCAGATCCTAAGGATCTAATCATAACTTTCTATCAACAGTGATCAAAAGTTTCACTCAACAAAACATCACATATTAGAAAGTCTTATGCTAGAAAATTTCTGATACTAGAAAACACAATTTCTCTTTATTGTTTGTTACACTGGCATTGTTTCATATTTTAATTAATATGTTTAGTAATATTAATAGTAATGGCAAGGTGTGAATACAGGTTTAAAAATTTGAAGAGCATTGAAAGGAACAGAATAGAAGTAAACCATCTTTTTCCCTCAAAGCAAATATTAAAAAGTTTAATAAAAAAATTTGCCAAAAAAAGAGTCATAGTGTAGAGAGCAAATATATTTTATTTACGTAAATAATAGCATATAATATTCACTGTTTTATATTTTGCTTTTTGATATAACATGCTTAGAAAATAACTGTCTTCAGCAGGACAGTTGATATAATCTCCGTAATGAAATATTTGTACAATGTACTTGTTAGACCTCTTGCTTTAGACATTTTGGAAACAATTAAAACAATTAAAAACATTTAACCAAAACAAACAGGGTCAGGTGTACTCCAGGAATACTCAATATTACTAATATGGATTTGTTCATATTGTAAGAAGAGGTTGAATGTCCTTAGATGATGATAAGAATTATGATGGAAAGTGGACTCTCTGCACCTGTCATTCATGCCTTGTGCATAACCCTGTGAGGTGAAAAACAGCACACTGAATCCAAACCACTTGGCTACTGGGTTTTTTTTTTTATACTGAGAAAATATTGTACTTCCCTAGCCTCAGTTTTCTCATATTAAAAAGAATAGAGACAAAACCTGCAGAGTTGGAGGATATATTTGCAAACCATATATCTGATAAAGGCCTAACATTTAGAATGTACAAAGAACTGTCCAAAATGAAGAGTAAATAAATATTTCAATTAGAAAATGGGAAAAAGTTTCACATATACCATTGTAAGATGCACCACAAGTGTATTCTCATCAATCCCCCTCCTTTGTGGAATGTAAATGTCTTAACACAGTAACTGTGAAATTGCCAGGAAGGCTATGTTAACCAGTGTGATATAAACGTGTCAGCCTGTCTGTGAAACTAGTGTATGATGCCCCATGATCATACTAATGTACATAGGTATGATTTAATTAAAAGAAAAAAACAAAAAAACAAAAAAACACGATATTGGCTGTGGGTTTGCCGTAGATGGCCTCTATTAGTTTAAGAAACTAATTTTATAACAATTTTTTGAAGTGTTCTGGTCATGAAGGGATGCTGGATATTATCAAAAGCTTTTTTTTCATCAATTGAAAGAATCATATGGTCCTTATTTTTAAGTTTGTTTATGTGTTGATTTACATTTATAGTTACGTTTATTGAACCAGCCTTGAGACCTTGGGATAAATTCGATTTGGTCATGGTGTATAATTTTTTTGATGTGTTGTTGGATTCTGCTTGTTAGGATCTTATTGAGTATTTTAGCATCAATATTCATTAGTGATATTGGTCTATAATTATCTTTTCTTGTTGGGTCTTTCCCCAGTTTGCGGATCAAGGTGATGTTTGCTTCGTAGAATGTGTTGGGTAATATTCCTTCTTTTTCTATATTTTGGAAGAGGTTTAGTAGTATAGGCACCAGTTCTTCTTTAAATGTTTGGTAGAATTCTGACATAAAGGTGTCTGGTCCTGGGCTTTTCTTTTTAGGGAGATTCTGTATAGTTGATGCTATTTCAGAACTTGATATAGGCCTGTTCAACATTTCCACTTCGTTCTGGCTAAGTCTTGGTGGGTGGCGTGCTTCCAGGTATTGGTCGATTTCTTTCAGATTTTCATATTTCTGAGAGTAGAGTTTCTTGTAGTATTTGTTAAGGATTTTTTGAATTTCTGAGGGGTCTGTTGTTATTTCATCATTACCATTTCTGATTGATGAAATTAGAGATTTTACTCTTTTTTTCCTAGTTAGGTTGGCCAAAGGTTTATCTATTTTATTGATCTTTTCAAAAAACGAACTTTTGGATTTATTGATCTGTTGTATAATTCTTTTGTTTTCAATTTCATTTAATTCTGCTCTGATTTTGGTTATTT
>CAUYPK010050557.1:0-34706 GCA_963574355.1 Loris lydekkerianus
AAAAAAAAAAAAAAAAGAAAGAAAAAAGAAAAAAGTTTGTCTGGGATTTTTTTTTTGTTTGTTTTTTCATTTTTTACTTAGCATAATATCCTCCAGGTTTATCCTTCTGGGATTTCGACGGGAATTGTGTTAAATTTGTACATTGGTTTGGAAATAATTATTATCTTTACTATGTTAAATTTTCTAATCCATGAATAAAGTATGTCTCTGAAAAAAAAAAAAAAAAAAAAAAGAAAAGGGATCTTTCACTGTCAGCATTCCTTTCCTTGTCACAATTATGGTAGTCCTCCCTTTTCTGCAGTTTTGCTGTTAGCTACCCATGGTCAATCCTGATGGTCTGAGAATATCAAGTGGAAAATTCCAGAAGGAAACACTTCATAAGTTTTAATTTGTACGCTGTTCTGAGTAGCATGATGAAATCTTGCACTGACCCTCTCTGTCCTGCTTTGCCCAGCCCCACTAGATAGTATGTGTGCATAGGAAAAAATGGTACCTGTGGGCGGCACCTGTGGCTCAGAGGAGTAGGGCGCTGGCCCCATATGTTGGAGGTGGTGGGTTCAAACCCAGCCCCAGCCAAAAACTGCAAAAAAAAAAAAAAAAAAAAAAATGGTGCCTGTAGGGCAGTGTTTTTCAACCTTTTTTATCTCACAGCACACTTGAACCTATAGTTAAACTTCTGCAGCACCCTTAAATTATGTTAATTTAAAAAAAAAAAAAAGAGTAAAAAGAAGAATATATTTACTCTGCTTTGAATGCCTTTCGAAATAATTCAATTAATGATCTTCAAAATTTTTCAAGGCATACCATTTTCAACACTGGTTGAAAATCACCGCTGCAGGATCCCCAGGGGGTCTTGGAACGTGTCCTCTGAGGATAAGGGGGAATTGCTGCATTATTTGTTTCACTGCATGATCATTGTTGAAAGTCATCACACAGAGGACGGGGATGTTACAAAGTGACCTGCCCAGTGTCCCTGGATGCCACTGCTCCAGGGTCTGCCTCGGCCTCTGGGCTGGTAGGAGCCAAGTAGCAAGAACCCGAGTTTCTCTAGTGCAGGACCACATGGGAAAGTGTTCCCCTGACATTTTGTATTAATCTTTTTTTTTTTTTTTAATTGTTGTTGTTGTAGTTTTGTTTTGTTTTGTTTTGTTTTTTTAGCCGGGGCTGGGTTTGAACCCACCATCTCTGGTATATGGGGCTGGTGCCCTACTCTTTGTTTAAAATTTCATGCATAAACATAAACTGTTTATGAGGAATAGTTTTCAGACAACCTGATTCTAATCACTTGGTCATCAGATTTGGGAGTCTGTCTCCGCAAATGGGCTTTGGAGCAATCATTGAACTCATGATATTAAAAAGTTTAATTTCAGGCTGAGAGTGGTGGCTCATGCCTGTAATCCTAGCACTTGGGAGGCTGAGGTGAGTGGATTGCCTGAGCTCATGGGTTGAAGACCAGTCTGAGCCAGAATGAGACTCCGTCTTTAAAAATAACCAGGCATCGTGGCAGGAGGCTTTAGTACCTTGGGACTTGGGAGGCTAAGGCAAGAGAATTGCTTAAGCTCAAGAGTCTGAGGTTGCTGTGAGCTGTGACACCATGGCATTCTACTGAGAGCGGCAAAGTGAGAGTCTGTCTCAAAAAAAAAAAAAAAGTTTGATGGCCAACAAGTGGTGGGTCTTATTCCCATTAGAGAATGAAAATATTGATGGTGGCCTCCCCAGTCACCATCCCAGATGGCTTATACGGGGGCGTTCACTAGCACAGTGCCCTGACATGGGAAGAGGTATGAAGATGACCTCGCCCTCCTGCTGTCTCTTGGTGCCTGGAAAGGCCATTTCACTCTACCATGGCTCCATGGTGGCTGCCCCTTGCAGAATGAGAAGATGGAGACAGGCCAGCCTGAGGAAGGAGCAGAGCTCGGGCAGTGAGGTTGACCCCTAAACCTGCTCTAGCAGACAGAGTGAGGCTGGGCCCTGTTGGGACCAGCCCTAGGTGGGCAGAGATGGTGACTTTCTCTGACATATAATTTATTTCTTTTTCTTTTTTTTAATTAAAAATTAAAATTATTTCAGGCTAATGTGAGGGTACACACAATCAGGTCAAAATATTTGATTTTGTTCTGTAGAGTCTCTCTTTTGGTTATATCTCACACACAAAAGGTATGCCAGACAGACACCCCAGCCCCATTCAGTGAGATCCCCCCACGCCTCCTCCCCCTCCCCCCAACTTAAATTGAAATGAGTTTTTCTCCTGTTTGGGTATGCATTACATCATCTATTGGCTTCATGTTAGTATTGAGTATATTGGATAATTGCTTTCCAGTCTTCTGATACTTTACTAAGAAGAATATGCTTCAACTCCATCCAGGACATTACAAAGATGTGAAGTCACCATCTTTTTTATGGCTGAATAGTATTGCATGGTGTGCATGTACCACAATTTGTTAATCCATTCCTGAGTTGATGGGCATTTAGGTCATTTCCGCATCTTGGAGATTGTAAATTGAGCTGCGATAAACAACATAGTTCATATGATAAAATGATTTTTTTTTTTTTTCTGGGTAGATGCCTAGTAGTGGGATTGTGGGGTCAAATGGGAGATCTAATTTGAGTTCTTTGAGGATTCTCCATACTTCTTTCCAAAGAGGCTATATTAGTTTGCAAGTGGCATCTAATTTAAAAGTGGCCCGTGACAGACTCCCCCACCCAAGGCCTGAAATTGGCATTATCACAGTCACTTCTTTGAGGTACAACACTCCTCTTACTACTAACACCATTTTTCCTCTGCTTCCTAGAGAATCTTGTAGATGCACAGAAGTGCCACTTGCTGAGACTACCACATTTGCCCTCAAAATGATGGGAGGGCCAGCTTCTCATTAGCCAGCCCGGTTGTGCAGGGCCTGGAGGCTAGGGCTAGAGAGCAGAAGTGGTCACCAGAGACTCTCAGATGAAGTGCTCTGGGACATTGAGCAGGGTGAAGAGGATGTTGCAGGAGGGGAACAGCCTGGATGGCCAGGGCTGAGTGGAGGGCCTAGCACCCAGGTGTGGGTCCTCACCGCCTTGCCTGCTTCAGTCCTGGCACCTACAGTCACCATGTGCCAGGGAGATCAGACAGTGGCATGGAGTCACCCCCAATTGATTTCTTCTTGGAAGCTATTAAGGTTATTGATTTAAGTCATGACAGGCTCAAGGGTACTGAGAGATTCTTCTCAACAAGAAATACAACTGTTTCTCCAGGTGACTATTGTTTTTTATTTAGGTGAGAGCCACTGGGTCTTGCCTCTGGAGCAATCTGGGGGACCTATAAAGTTTATTGATTTGACTTAACTTACACTGGCTAATAATAAAACAACTAGACCCATCAATCCATCCGCAGGCCCCCAAGAGAGTGACTGCAGAGTGGATTGATTTCTTCTCAGAGGCAGCAGTTGATGGGGAAGCCGGGAGGCTTCTGCCAATAGATACTGCGCCATGCTGGGGCTCAGTCCTTCCCCTGGGGCAGCAGACCAGGAAGCCACTACTCTGTCCAGAGTGACCTGGACAGGATTAGGATTTCTTTAGGAGTAGGCTGAAGTGACCTCTCTGGACACTAGAGAAAGCTAGAAAGCCCATTGGGAAGATAGTGGGGAACTGCAAGATTTATCTTTGCTGGGTGAGAAAAGGCGAGAGAATGAAGGTATTGACACTGGGCGAGGAAGGGTGTGTGTGTGTGTGCACCAAGGGGAAGACAGTCAAGGTAACTGAGCACCCAGCATGCCTGCCTCAAAGTCTGGAGCAGAGCTTTCCAGAGGACATGCTGCAGGCCTCCCTCTGCTCCAACAGGAAGGACCTGGAGGGGCAGGAGGGAGGAGTCGTTCAACCCAGTTCACCCAGTGTTTCTCTTGTCTCAAGAAGTAAGTCACATCCTTACCTGGAATTACTTGCAGGCTTGTTTGAGAAATAAGATGTTCCCATTTGAATGAGGTAATGACCTGAGACCTTGGACCATGAAATGCCAAGTCAGTGACAGGCATTGCAAAGGCTGCAAGAATACGGCAATCGAGTGCCCTGCCAGTGCTGGAGGGCCGGGGGCAGGGGCAGGGGCATCTTAGAGAGAAGGTGAGGCTTGAACCAGGCCTCCTTAGCTCGAGAAATACAGAAGGGAAGTGTGCATCCCTCTCCTAGAAATGTAGCATCTATTGTTTAATAAGGCACAGAAATACTCATGGGCTGTGAGAGTGCTCTGGAGTCAGTGTGTAGGTTCAATCCTGGAAGCCACCAATTTTCTATATGGGCAAGTAACAACTGCAGATCTTAATCTCTTCTTCTATAAAGTGGGAATAGCAATAGTAGCTAATAACAGTAAAAATAATAGCACTTACTTATAATATTAATACCAATATGAATAATAGTAGTAGTATCTAATAATAGTACCAATACAGAAAAATGATCATAAAGATTAAGTGAGATTAGTGTTTGTAACACTTAGCACAGTGCTGGTGTGACTGTCAGTGACAGCCAGTGCTGCTGTTACTGTGAGTGCTGGTGGTAGCAGCATTCAAATTAGCAGCAGCTTCTGGAGAGTTCTGATTCCTCATAGACTACGTGGGGGAATGGATAAAGGCACTGCAGAGTGGGTTCTCTGACTGGCAGATTCCAGAGGAAATAATATTCAAAGTTTGAATTTGTGGAGGTTGCAGTGAGCTATGATTGCTGTCTGGGTGAGAAAGTGGGACTCTGTCTCAAAAAAAAAAAAAAAAAAAAAAAAAAAACTCCGGGCCTGGTGGCTCACACCTGTAATCCCAGTACTCTGGGAGGCCAAGGTGGGTAGATTGCCTGAGCTCACAGGTTCGAGACCAGCCTGAGCAAGAGCAAGACTACCATCTCTAAAAATAGCTGGGTGTTGTGACAGGTGCCTGCAGTCCTAGCTACTCGGGAGGCTGAGAAAAGAGAATCACTTGAGCCCAACTGTTGGAGGTTGCTGTGAGCTGTGACACCACATCACTCTACCAAGGGCAACAAAGTGAGAATGCTTCAAAAAAAAAAAAAAGTTTGAAAGTTTAAATTTGCTCTCCACAAAGAAAGAGCTGCTGTGGGCTCCATGAGCTTCTTTCTTTACTTTCTCTGCCCCAGAACATCCTACTTGTCCTTTTCCGTTCCCAAGGCCATGCAAACTCGCTGGTCCTGAGGTCTCCCCTGAGAGCCCAGCCGCCAGGCTCTGTCCTCCCCTGACTCTCTCCCCCTCGCCTCCCCTTGGGCCTGAAGTCAGAGGACAGATTTCTGCTGTCCTGAGTCTCTCTTTCAGGTAAAGTGTGTGTTTCTCAAAAGACGATAGATCAAATTGCATGGGGACTGCAAGCTTTATTCTCTGCCGACAGTGAAGGGTCTGTACTCTCTTCCGCCTCACTCCGACTCTTTCCCCACCATACCCAGGCCTATTCCTGAGGTCCTAGAGTCTGGCTGCCCTGTGAGGTCCTGCTCAGTGACCTCTGTGAACTTCCCAGGATGCCTGCAACCCTCTGGTGAGGGCCCCTGGTAGGGACTGTGCCAGTGGGCAGGCTGGCCTTCTGCGGGTGATGGATGGGAAGTTGTTGTCAGCGCTCCAGGTCCAGACTTCGATCAATTTCAAGCCTCTTCTGGTTATTCCCACCTTAGTGCCGATGGGTCTTAATAAATTTCCACTTGAGAGATCAGAGTACCAGTCAAACCTGGCAGCTGAGACCGACTGGAGTCTGTGGGGGATGGAAGAGGATTGACACACCCCTCCTCACTCTTCCTATGGCTTTCCTTAGGGGCTGAGGGTTCCCCCAAATCACTTTTTGCATCCTTAGTTTTCAACAATCACCTGTCTGAGAAGCAGAGTATTGGAATCACTTCTGTGCCTCCCTCTACTCTGTTTTGTTCTCTCACCTGCAGGGCTCAGCTCAGAGGGGAGATTAATGTGGAGATAAATCACGGGGTGATATAGGGAGAGGGGGACTTCTGGACCATCAAGACAGACGACCGCAGAATGCAAACACCTACATCTGGAATATACCATGTCAAACTTCATGCAAAGACAGGCACACACAGGCCAAGGACAACCAGTCATACCAGGAATGGTAAAGCTGAGCGTCCCCATTTCTTCAGGGAGAGGCCTTTTGGCTCAGTTGTCATGGAGGCTGTTCTGTGCATGGGCCCTGTGGTCCTGGTGGACTTCTCCTCAAGCCCATGCTGTCATTCGAATTACATGTGTGGCCCTCACCTAGAACCTGAAGGGCAGGGCTTGGAGGCCTGGGATCCCAGTGAGGAGATGAACAATGGAGGGCCACAGCGCAGCCTGCTAGTTCAGCACCGGCTGGGCACAGATAAATTATCCCCAACTTTTACAGGGCCTGCACATATAATGAGACCGCCCCAGAGGCACCACTGGAGAGCTGGCAGGGATGTAAGGAAGAAAGAACGCAGCTTTGAACCTTGAACTTGAAGTAGCCCAGAGAATCCCAACTCCTGGAGAATAAATAGGTTGAAGATACTCTGAGAAGATGGGGGGTTTTTTTGTTTGTTTGTTTTTTTAATTCAACAAAGGCATATCTAGAAGCTCTGATTCCACACAGCAACAATTTCACAAAGGGACTCCTAACCCTTTGTGAGATGAAAAATAACTCCTACTCCAGTGCAATACCAGAATGCCCTGAGTGATATTCACAAACATCTTCAGAGCTGGGAGAAGGAGCAAAGAAGGCCGGGCGCAGTGGCTCACACCTGTAATCCCAGCACTCGGGGAGGCTGAGGCAGGTGGATTGCCTGAGCTCACGAGTTCAAGACCAGCCTGAGCAAAAGTGAGACACCGTATCTACTAAAAATAGAAAATCTGAGGGCAGTGCCTGTGACTCAAAGGAGTAGGGTGTCCGCCCCATATGTCGGAGGTGGTGGGTTCAAACCCAGCCCCAGCCAAAAACTGCAAAAAAAAAAAAAAAAAAAGATAACCTGAGGGAAGAGGATCACTTGAGCCCTAGAATTTGAGGGTGCTGTGAGCTATGATGCCAAGGCACTCTACCAAGATCAACAGCTTGAGACTCTGTCTCAAAAAAAATAAAAAATAAAAATAAAAATAGCTGGGCATGACAGGCACCTGTCGTCTCAGTTATTGGAGGGGCTGAGGCAAGAAAACCACTTGAGCCCATGAGTTTGAGGTTGCTGTGAGCTATGCAGCACTGCACTCTACCAAGGATGACTAAGTGAGACTCCGTCTCAAAAACAAAAAGAAAAGAGAAAAGAAAAGCAGCTAAATTTCCTTACTCGCCCTCTGGCTAATTCTCTTTGCTAGTTGTAGGGCTAATAAGCCCTCAAAATGGGGGAAATAGAACTTCTAGAAGCAGTACTTTCTGCAGGGGGGTACAGGATAGCCATGGCATCTCAGAGATCAAGAAATATGTGGGCCACTTTCTTTTTTTTAAGGCTCCTGGTACATTACCAAAAAAAAAGAAAAAGTCAAGACAATTATAAAAATTATATTTTTTTGAAACTTTACATTTAATAAATTGATACATGTCAACACCAAAAGCACTGAGTTATTCACAGGATAATTACAGAACTTGTGAAAAACATTTATTTGTAATGTAAATGGCAGTCTGGTGAGGGGGACATAAGTTTTAGCTATAAGAAGAAGATACAGGACATGTCAGTGTGTTAGAGTGACTCTGAGACTTCCCCTTTGTAACCTCATTTGAAGATGGGTCAAAATCTTAAATCTGGGGCCTTTGGTCAGCCTGGGATAACTGGAATAAATGGATTCCCCAACAGCCCTAGGTTTTGCAGAAGTAAATTCTTTATACAAATGTAGCATTTGATGAAGACCCAGAAGTCTTGGATATTATTTAGCAAAGATTCTTTTGTTGAATTAGAGAAAGTTTAAAGGAGAGGTTATATGGCTTCTGGGATAGCATTTTTTTTTTGGGGGGGGGGGAGTTGTTTTTACCTCCAGGGCTCACATTTTATGTAAGCATTGCCAATGAGGCCCAGTTATACACATCTATCTCCACAGGAGCCTCAGAAGACTTGGTGATAAAATGCTCAAAGGAGAGAAATTGTCCTTGCTAGGCATATATGTAGCTGACACCTTTTATGAATCACTGGAGATTTGGGTCTCACTTAGCTCTTATTCCAGCCGTGCCCAGTTCTGTAGGGCGCCAGCCAGTTCCCACAGGCACAGGTGCCCATGACACACCTCAGGTCCACTCTTCCCGGCCCCTCACTTTCTGTCTTTGGACCTTGGAGCAACACTGTGAGTGGGACTACCCTGGTAGCCTACTTGGCACTCACACTCGGGGGATGTAGACGACATGAGGAGAGCCTTTGACCAGTGGGAAGTGGAGCAATGGAGAGGATGTTCCCTTTTTTAGCTGTCTAATTGGTGGCGAGACACTTTCTGAACAGCCCCTCCATGACCTCCTAAGATTGTACCATCAGTACCCTGTAGACATGGCCAACTCAACAACACAGCTCTGTGTTGATCCTTTTTTCTTCTCTCTTCACTGGCTCACACCTGCTCCTTACATCACATTCCCCAGGAAAGAGCTTACATTTAGGACTCTGTCTGATGCTCTGCTTTCTGGAAAATCCAGCACATTTTTCATAGGACTGGGTGGTATACTTGATCTTCCTTTTTGGAATTGCTCTTTTGAGCCTAAATGCAAGATTTGACATTGAGACTGGTTGCATGCCATCTATGGGAATGTTTTTTAATTCTGATTTTGCCATTTAGCAGTATACTTCCTAGCCTTGAGTTATCTACAAATTTGCTCATAAAATTTATCTACTGTTTTTAAAAAATCCACCAATGACCAACCTCTATAACCTCACTGCAGGCTTCACCCTCCTTGATAACTACCCTCCAACAGCCTCACCTCCTTTGGGTGCACAAACAGGCCAAGCTCTTCCTGTGGGGGGCTGGTACTTGCTATTCTTCCTGCTAGGAATCCTCTTCCCTCAGGCTTTTCACGTGGATATTTCTTTGTCATGCTTTAAAACTTAGCTTAGGGCAGCACCTGTGGCTCAGTGGGTAGGACGCAGGTCTCATATACCGAGGGTGTCAGGTTCAAACACGGCCCTGGCCAAACTGCAACAACAACAAAAATAGCCGGGTATTGTGGTGGGCGCCTGTAGTCCCCGCTACTTGGGAGGCTGAGGCAAGAGAATCGCCTAAAGCCCAGGAGTTGGAGGTTGCTGTGAGCTGTGATGCCACAGCACTCTACCAAGGGCAATAAAATGAAACTGTTTCAAACAAACAAACAAACAAAACCCAGCTTAAATAGCACTTCTCTGCGAGGACATCCACGACCACTGTGTTTTCTTCACATATCCCAAGCCATGATTGTCACTTCTAATTAATTAGCATACTCTTTTCATGTGCATTTCCCTAGTTGGGTTGAAAGCCACAGGAGAGCGGAGCTATTGTCCATTTTTCTCACTGCTCCATCCAGCAAGGGCTGGAGGAACACCTGCCCATCCTGCCACCTGTGCCAGATCCCGGCTCCCTCACCCTCTCGAGGCCTCTCTCCAGGGTTCCCGCTAGCCTCTCCTGCATCATTTCCCTCTTTACTAGATCATTCTTGTCATCAGTCTAACGTGCTGCAAGTTCTCCTGTCTTAAAATCCAAAACAGACAAAAAAATTCTCTTTTACCCACAACCTCTTTCAGCTGACACACTAATGCCTCTCTCTGCCACTGGGTAAGAAGCTCCCCGAGGGAAGAACTTGTGTCTGTTTTGTTTATGACTGTGTTCCTACACCTCGAAGGTTCCTGGCACACAGCAGGCCTTCAATGAAAATTTTGAGTTGTTTGAATGAACCATTTTGTGGAAAAAAATGAATAAAATAATAAAGCCTTTCCAAATTAACAGAGAAAAAAAGTCAGCCTATATCTTGAGCAGCATCTAAATGACTTAAAAGATCATTATTCAACTAAGAAACTAATATAGGAAGGATGGCTCTGTAGAGATATGGGGTAGCTACCGAACTGTGCAGGTGAGGGAAGAGTTCTCTTCCATTCTCTGGTGTTGCCTTCTCGTGTGGGAAGCTTGACAAGGTAATTTGAGGGAAAAGGAAAATCTGCTATAGGCTTCTCAGCATTCAGGTAATGGCTTTGCCTCAGAGATAGAAAAAGCAAGGCCCAGAGGTAGTTCTTTTCCAAGACCCTATGTTTTGTCTTCTAATGGGTTAAGGCACAATCTTCCACAAAAAACATTCAGATCAGGGCTGGACATGGGGGCTCAGGCCTGTAATCCTAGCACTCTGGGAGGCTGAGGCAGGTGGATTGCCTGAGCTCACAGGTTTGAGACTAGTTTGAACAAGAGCAAGACCCTGTCTCTAACCGGCGTTGTGGCAGGTGCCTGTAGTCCCAGCTGCTTGGGAGGCTGAGCAAAAGAATTGCTCGAGTCCAAGTGTTTGAGGTTACTGTGAACTGTGATGCCACAGCACTCTACTGAGGGTGACAAAATGAGACTCTGTCTCGAAAAGAAAAAAGAAAAAAAACCATTCAGAGGCTCGGCACCTGTGGCCAAGCAGCTAAGGCATCAGCCACATACACCTGAGCTGGCGGGTTTGAATCCAGCCCGGGCCTGCCAAACAACAATGGCGGCTACAACCAAAAAATAGCCAGGCGTTGTGGTGGGCACCTGTGGTCCCAGCTACTTGGGAGGCAGAGGCAGGAGAATCGCTTGAGCCCAGGAGTTGGAAGTTGTTGTGAGCTGTAATGCCACAGCACTCTACCCAGGGTGACAGCTTGAGGCTCTGTCTCAAAAACAAACAAACAAACAAAAAAAAAAACCATTCAGATTCCTAACTCACAGTAAAGGAAAAGATCTTATGATTATGAAGAACCCCAGACCCCAGGGATTTTCTGGGAAATGGGCATGCAATAATATCACTGGCCAGGAGATGGCGACTTGCCATTCTTTCCAGGAGGACAACACTCCAGGTGGCATTGAGGGACAGAGAGAGAAGCCAGGGCCTCCAGGAGGAGGGCCCAGAACACCGGTCTCTGCCTCAGAATGTCTTATCTTACTCTTGTTGGCTGGGCCCCCATGAGTCATATAGCTGTTGCTGAAAAAGATACACTTTTAAGTCTTCAGATGTGAGAGCAATTACAAGTCTACAATGGTTGGCAGCTCTATAGTCAGGATATTTATCTCAAATTCAGGAGTCTAAAAATCTAGGACAGCTCCTTGGCAACCCAGTACTGACAGAGCTTTTGTTCAACTTTTCCTCGGCTTAGTCAAAGGCCTCTGAGCACCAACTAGAAGATTTTCTCCAAGATGGAGATTCAACCTGGCCAACATTCTACAAGATTTATTACCTGGGCTCTGGGGTCTGCTGACCCTTAAAACTGTGTAATAGTGAACACAAGCATTAGAGGTGCCTGACACACTGATAGATACAGTTCCCAGAGAGAAAATCCATTGTTCCACCTGTTTCTCGGACCCTCCATGGTTTGAAAAAGGTTAAGAAATTATCCCAGCCTTTCCCTCCGAGAGGCCTCACTGTTTCTTTACCACAACAAATCCCTTGGGATATTCCAATTTTCCACTTTTCATTAAGAGGGTCTCAGTCAGGGATGAATTAGGAAACAAAAAACATTATCAGTTATTCAAACAGATAAAGTAATATAAGAACTATTAACTAAATATGAAGTTGTTAACTAGGTAATTAAAAAGGCAAAAGGAGTATGCTAGATTATCAGTCATAGAAGTAGCAACTGCCAGAAGCAGACAGCACCCCTCAGGCTGAATATGGGTAGGGGTAGTAATTTTTGAAACTAAAAACTAGGGCTTGGTGCCCTTAGCTCAGGGAGTAGGGCACCAGCCACATACACTGAGGCTGGCAGGTTCAAGCCCAACCTGGGCCTGCTAAACAACAATGACAACTACAACAAAAAAATAGCCGGGCATTGTGGCTGGTGTCTGTGGTCCCAGCTACTTGGGAGGCTGAGGCAAGAGAATCACTTAAGCCCAAGAGTTTGAGGTTGCTGTGAGCTGTGACGCCATGGCATAGTGAGGGTAGCATAGTGAGGGTGACATAGTGAGACTCTGTCTCAAAAAAAAAAAAAAAGAGAGAGAGAGAGAGAGAGAAAGATACACTTTTAAGTCTTCAGATGTGAGAGCAATTACAAGTCCACAATGGTTGGCAGGTCTACAGTCAGGATATTTAAAAACTTGAAGCCCACGCTTCAAGGGGCTTCTAGGGCTTGACGCCCTAGTTTAGCAGCTAGGGCACCAGCCACATACACCAGAGCTGGCGGGTTTGAATCCAGCCCAGGCCTGCCAAACAACAATGACAACTACAACCAAAGAACAGTTGGGCATTGTGGCAGGTGCCTGTAGTCCGAGCTGCTTGGGAGGCTAAGGCAAAAGAATCATTTAAGCCCAAGAGTTTGAGGTTGCTGTGAGCTGTGACACCACAGCACTCTACTGAGGGTGGCATAATGAGACTCTATCTAAAATAAAAACCAACCAACCAAACAAACAAAAAACTTGAAGCCCAGATTCTGGGGAGGAGGTGCTGCTTGTCTGAGCTGGCACCCCTAAGCTGGAGAGGGAAACCTGTGAGGATCTGATGTCTCCTGGGAAGACAGGAGCATCATGAGGCTGTTATCTAAGTGTTAGAAAAACTGCACACTGCATTTAACTGCTGCTACGAGAAGGAACTGCCATTGCCAGGGGAAGAGCTGAGGCTAAAGGGACACTGACAGGGTCAGAAACTCCTGGGAAGCAGCCAGCAAGGAAGGAGTCCTTTGTTTCTCTTCCAGCCACGCTGTTTCCTAAGGTCTCACCTGGAAAAAGCCCATGTGGGACTAGCTGGCAGAGCAGAGCTGTGCCTGGCAGAGTCCCCACCCCTGCATCAGAAAGGTGAGTACAGAAGGGTGGGTTTGGAGCTGAGAGAGTAAGTTAAGGAGAGCTCCCAAAATATTTTGTTTACTTTAAAATTCACAGCCATCATCCAATCCATTTATCTAACAGGATTCAGGCTCTTAATAGATTCATCATCAGGCTGTCTCAGGGGGCATGTCTAGTGGATTTTTTGACCGAGTTTGGATTCCCAGTGGATAGCCAGAAGCTGCCATCTGCCACCATGGTCTTTATAGCGATGAGTACAGCAGCGGCTCCTATTGTTTTCAATCTCAGATCAGGACAAGCCTCTAAATCAGGTGGGAGCAATAGGGACCTCTTGAACATGACCCTCCAGGGACTGTGGACACTGGCCTATTTAAATGGTTGGTCTCACATTTCCAATGAAGTCTTTTGGGGTTCTGACCTAGAGTCCAACTCATAAAACCTCAGCCTGCTCTTTCCCTGGGACCTAGTAAATCTCCCAGTTTTGGAAATGTGGATGGTCGTCACACTGGACAAACAGGACTCATGGATGATGTTTACAGCGAACTTGTCTCATGTTCCCATGGTCCATTATCATCTGTTCAGGGCAGCCAGCTCGTCTTCCCCTGCCTTAGATGAAATTTAGGGAAAGTCCCAAGACTTTCTGATCACACTTAGTAATGCCAGCAAGTTCCAGTCACTTTAAATCACACAGCATACATTTAGTCATTAAATGTCTTTGGTTGACTGGCAAGGTGGCTCACACCTATAATCCTAGTACTCTGGGAGGCCGAGGCAGGTGGATCTCTTGAGCTCAGGGGTTTGAGACCAGCTATAGCAAGAGTGAGACCCTGTATCTACTAAAGTAAAAAAAAAAAAAAGCTGGGTGTTGTGGTGGACGCCTGTAGTCCTAGCTATTCTGAGGCTGAGGTTGCTGTGAGCTATAATGCCATGCCATTCTACTCAGGGCAACCGAGTGAGACTCTGTCTCAAAAATGAACAGACAAACAAATAAAAAACCCATCTTGGGTCCATAACTTCTTGTTTTAAAGTTAAAGGGTCTTCCACGCACCCAGGCCAAAATTCTAAGAAAGCAGAGAGAAAGGGGCTGAGGGAAGGGGTATGAGGTCAGCTGCTAACGTTTTTCCCCTTCTTTGCAGGTTGACAGCCCTGAGTCCTGCCTCTTTCAGACTGGAGGGTTCTACACGTGAGGAGAAAGGAAAGTTCCAGAAGCTGGAAAGTTCTTCCTTGATTGGGTCCACTCCACGATTTGGCATCTGGAGATGCTCCCCTTTAGCACGAGGAGAGGAGATAAACTGTAAAACTTCCTTCCAGGCTCTGGACTTGGCAGATAGTGAAAGCTGATTCTCATGCTCCTTGTGGCAACCTCCCCGCCCACTGAGGCTGTCTTCCCTGCAATTGGCTTCACAGGACAAATACTGTCTGTTCCAGCCCTCAGTCACTCCTCCCATAAATCTGGGGATACCTTGAGTTTCTGTCTGAGAAGGTCGATTTATCCCTCCATGAAGCACTCTTGAACAGATGTAAGACAGCCCCTCTCTGACAGTCCTTTCTTGGTATGGCCCCAAACATTCTCACATTCTCTATCGTGACAAATTTGGGGAGCACATGTTATGCTGGTCCCCTCCCTTGACCTCCTGTTTGCTCCACAAAGCCAAAGTCAGCCTATTGCTTGTCCGCTGAATTTTCTAGCTGGGAATCAGACACCTGGGCACTGTCCCTAAGCTACTACGCAGGTGCATGAAGCTCTCAGTGAACAAGCTGAAGCCCTTTCCCTAAGCCTGTGGGGAAGGCCCTGTATTCCCTTCCCTCCCGGCTGGGAGTCATAGCATGCCGAAAACTTTGTCTAGAAATCCTCTTTTCTTATCTCTAAATTCTGGGCCATTTTATCACCGTGAATAAAAAGTACAAGAGTCACCAAACTAGTTTCTCTCCCTGTTTTCTCCTAAGCCCTGCATGGTGGGCTGCTGCTTCTCTTCAAATGTGACCTCCACTTTTCTCAGGCCTTGCAGAGCTTCAACATCTTATTACGTTTGTACATTGAGGAAAAACGAATAAAGTAAATGGGCTGTTTATTTTCAAAGTAACAACATTCTTAAAGCTTCCAAATATGAGTATGGTGGCCAGAATAGGACTTTTTAGGTCCTGTAGGGCTGTTCAGGTTGAGGAGAGGAGATAAACTACAAAACTTCCCTCTGACCTTGGAATTATCTCTTAGCTGATATCACTAAACGCTTTCTTTTTTTTTTTTTCTTTTTCTGAGCCAGAGCCTCAAGCTGTCACCCTGGGTAGAGTGCCGTGGCATCACAGCTTAGAGCAACCTCCAACTCCTGGGCTCAAGTGATTCTCTTGCCTCCACCTCCCAAGTAGCTGGGACGACAGGTGGACTAAACCCTTTCTAATCCCTTGTAGGAGGATCTAAAACTCTGGGATTTTTTGAGAGGTCTACCATCCACCTCACTGGTTTACCATGACTAAATAGGTAACAGTGCACACAGATTTATTTATTTATTTATTTATTTATTTAGACAGAGTCTCAAGCTGTCACCCTCAGTAGAGTGCTGTGGCATCATAGCTCACGGCAACCTCCAACTTTTGGGTTCAAGTGATCCTCTTGCCTCAGTTTTTCTATTTTTAGTAGAGAGGGGTCTCACTTTTTGCTCAGGCTGGTCTTGAAGTTGTGAGCTCAAGCAATCCATCTGCCTCAGCCTCCCAGAGAGCATGAGTCCCCGCGTCCAGAACGCACAAATATATTTTTTAATTGTGTGAACTAGAAGGCGTAATGCACAGACATGTACGGGACTATCAGGACTATGGATCCTTTTGTGTGTGGGGGGGTTAATGAAGACAGTTCTCAGCAGATATTTACAGTTCAAAGAGAAAATTACACTCTTTTAAAATTAGATCTGTAGGCAAAAAATGCCTGTTTGGCATGTATGTCTGAGACAAACACATCTGGCATGTACATTAGTGACACTCGGAGATTGTTGGCCTACCTTGGGGTCACCTGCCTGTGGCTCCCAGTGCA
This sequence comes from Loris lydekkerianus, assembly GCA_963574355.1. NCBI lineage: Eukaryota > Metazoa > Chordata > Mammalia > Primates > Lorisidae > Loris > Loris lydekkerianus. The sequence continues at coordinate 15,876 of CAUYPK010050557.1, forward strand.
CCAGTGGCTTCCTACTCCTTGCTGCCTAAGGGGTGCTGTGGCCCTCCAAGAATGCTTCCCCAAGAGGCACCTGCAGTGGACGCCCCAGGAGCAACATTTACTGATGGGTGATGGATGTAAGGGCCCTAGGGACCATTCTGAGGAATGTTCCAAACAATTTGTTAGAGCTGCTCCACCATGGCGCCCTGCCCACTGACACCCTTGTTGGCTCTCCTCCTTTCCCTGCCTTGCGCTCTCCTCTCACACAGCTTTCTAGGATCACTTACCAAACCAGCTACTTGTACTCAAATCTTTGCCCCAGGGGCTACTTGGGGAGTGTGGTGGTGGAAATTGGGGCAAGGCAGAGAAACCTAGAGGGCCCGTCTTTGGCAGGAAAATATAACTTATACCAAATGAAATGGAAACTTCTCTGCGAACCCAGCTTTGGGGCGCTAGTACAAGTTAATAATGACTGACATTTATTGACAGCTTCCTTCATGCCACGTGTGGTCCTAAGCACTTTCCCAATACCTCATCCACAGTAGTCTCAGAAGTAGGTGCTATTATGATCCCCTTACTGTACAGATGAAGAAAATAAGGAGGTGAGACTCACCCAAGTTCACATAACTTGCAAGTGACACAGCCAGAATTCACACCCTGGCAATTTGGTTCTAGAGCCCACACTCTTAACTACTCACTGTATTTTTAAAACTAGTCATTGCTGAATAAGCCAAGCCAGGGAAGCCGGCACCATTCCTTGAATTGTTTTAAGAGGCCTAACTCAGGGATTGCTAAGAGAAAGTGGTTATAAAAAGATGAATGTAGACTTGAGAATTGAAAGCCTCAACTCAAAACCACATTCTACTTCCACTTACCAGCTGAGCGATATTGGATAAATCATTTCTCTGACCCTCATTTTTTTGGGTGGGGGGACAGAGTCTCATTTTGTCATCCTCGGTAGAGTGCCATGGTATCACAACTTACACCAACCTCAAACTCATGGGCTTAAGTGATTCTCTCTCTCTCTCTCTCTCTTTTTTTGTTGTTGTAGAGACAGAGTCTCACTATGGAGCCCTGGGTAGAGTGCCGTGATATCACACAGCTCACAGCAACCTCCAACTCCTGGGCTTAGGCAATTCTCTTGCCTCAGCCTCCAGATGCCCACCACAATGCCAGGCTTTGTTTTTTAGACAGAGCCTCAAGCTGTTGCCCTGGGTAGAGTGCTGTGGCATCACAGCTCACAGCAACCTCTAACTCCTGGGCTCAAGAGAGTCTCTTGCCTCAGCCTCCCAAGTAGCTGAGACTACAGGTGTCTTCCACAACGCCCGGCTATTTTTTGGTTGTAGCCGTCATTGCTGTTTGGCGGGCCCGGGCTGGATTCGAACCTGCCAGCTCAGGTGTATGTGGCTGGCGCCTTAGCTGCTTGAGCCACAAGGTGCTGAGTCCAGGCATTATTTGTTGTTGTTGTTGTTGCAGTTTGGCCAGGGCTGGGTTTGAACCCGCCACCCTCTATATATGGAGTGGGTGCCCTACCCACCCAGCCACAGGCATTGCCCCACTTAAGTGATTCTCTTGCCTCAGCCTCCTGAGTAGCTGGGACTACAGGTGCCTGCCACAATGCCTGGCTATTTTTTAGAGACAGGGATCTCGTTCTTGCTTAGGCTGGTCTCAAACCTGTAAACTCAGGCATTCCACTGCCTTGGTCTCCCAAGTGCTGGGATTACAGACGTGAGCCACTGCTCCCAGTCTGACCCTCATTTTAAACCTGCAGTCCCCAATTCCTGGGCTGAGGACTAAGAACTGGCACCAACTCTGATCAGTGGCCTCATAAGAACCAGGCTGCAGAGCCCCACTCCTGGAGGTCCACCTCGGTCCCACCTCCTCCCCCCCCCCCATCCCATGGAAAAACCATCTTCCATGAAATTGATCCCTGGTGCCAAAAAGGTTGGGGACCAGTGGTTAAATCCTTTTGTGTAACATAGGGTTCCAGGCAGGTGGTGAAAATAATGCCCAGCTCGTGGGGGGTTGTTGATGTTCAAATGAGGTGATGTTTGTGGAGCACTTGGCAAACTCTGGGCATGCTGGGCCATTTTGGGAGCTCTGACGTCTGCCCCAGGCTCCTGGTTCTTTCCTCTGCATAGTGCCATTCCTGCTAGTCCACCTCCCAGGACCTGGGACTCCCACCTGCTGCTTCCTTGAAAGAGTTGGGTGTGTTAGTTTGTTAGTCTGGTGCAGATTAGCATGAGGTAGGTATAGTATGATGACGTAACTTTGCAACCTGAAAGACGGGAACCTGAATCCCATCTTTTCTGTCTCTACCTTTGAAAAAATAAAAACAAATCAAACAAACAAATGACATTGGGCAGGTTATTAATTTCTCCAGGCCTTGGTTTTCTCACCTGTAAAATGGGGATAAAAAGGTAGGACTGTGGGAAAAGTAGAGGCAATGTACACAGAATGCTTAGCGCAGCCCAGCATGTGTTAGTGCTCAAACATGGGAGCTGCCGTCATTACTACTGATTTTATAAGAGAAAAACATGAGCCCCTTCAAAGACAGGGAAAGAGGTTGATCTGACTGATTTTCTGTGGTATTTGAGAAAAGAACTATTAGCTGTTGCTGTTTACTCAAAAGAAAATCAGAAAGCCTCGATCTGTCATTGCATTTCCATTTCCATTCAAATTCCACATATCCTGGGCAGGGAGGGGGAAGGATAAAGTGAGTTTGAAGAGAAAATAGTTTTGGAAGCCATGGCTGACAGCAACAATGACATAGCAGTGAAGATTAGATTCCTTAAATAAAACAAAAGCTTTTATTTCTGAATCTTGACCCCAACCCCACTACCCAAACAAAAAGTGTGTGTGTGTGTGTGTGTGTGGGGGGGGGGTACAGTGAAGAGAGTGGGGGATGCAACGTGCAGAACTGGGAAAGAGGAGACAGTGGGGGCGAAAAAGACCCCCCTCAGCAGCCAGCCCTGGAATCAGAAAGCAGCAGGGCAGGGGCAGAAATAAAGGCAGGTCTGAGCCCCAACCAGTAGTGAGGAAGCAAGGGGGCGCCAGCCTCCCAGCTCCAGCAGGGTGTCCTAGGTCCCTCACTCCCTGCCGGGCTCAGCAGAGAGAACGTCCCCCCACTTCATTCCACCCGGTGACTTCCTCTGCACCTCCCCAGCCCCCGTGACTGCCTCCGGGCAGACTCACTCTGCACCCCCAGTCCTCCTGCGTCTCCCCCTCATTCATGCTGCACCCCTGGACACTGTCTGTGCGCCCCACTCTCCGTCCCCTCTGCGTCCCCTGGTACCCGTTGGAAGCTCAGCACTTGTTAACCTGTAACAGTGTAGAAGCAGGGAGAGCATTACCCCAGCCCCTGAAAGTCAAAGAAGAAAGGGCTCTGGTTCTTTGCTTTCAGAGCTACATCCTGAATGACAGGGTCAGTGTCTGCAATTGATCCGTGGGCGCAGCCTTCTAATTATTTCCTGGATAACCTGTTATCTATTTTCCATCAGGCAGCTTGCCAGATTATGCTAATGTCTCTGGAGTTCCTGGTCTGGATCATGAGAAGCGGGGGCGGTGTTTGTGGGGTTTTTAAAGAGAAAGTAGGAGTTTGGGTCGGGGGAGCTGTAAGATGCCTGATAGCAGCAATGCTGTCCTCTGTCCTGCCCACAGCAACGCCTGTGTGTGCTTTGTGGGTGGGGAGCAAATGCCCAGGAACCCTCCCTGTGCCCCGCTGGAACCCAGCAGCCTCGGCTTCTTGACTCACTCTTCTGTGAGAGCTGGCTTTGTCAGAATCTTCTGGAAAACCCATTGAGAGAGAACTGTTTTTCTGGGCTGCTATCTTTTTGCTTAGAGAACAAGGAAACTCTTTAAATAATCTTTTGCTTGGGGAAAGGAAGGGAGGGAGGGTGTCAGAATTCAATAAGCCTGTTCTTCTGTTGAGAAGAGGCAGAACTTGGCCCTCCCCCAGGTGCCCTCAGCATCATCAGCCACCAGTTACACCCTGGCTTTTGTTATTTGTACTAAGGCACAGTGAAATGTGGGGGAGGTACACAAATATAGGGCATTTTTTTTTTTATAAAGGTAGCACATGTTCTCTATTTAAAAATTTAGAAAAATCAAAATAAACAAATTAAAAAATATAACAATGGATACAGAACAAAGTGCTATGAGAATACAAAAACAATTTTAAAAAACTTAGAAACTCCATTACACATTGTATACATGTACTGAAATATCATACTGTACCCGATATATATGTACAATTATGTCAATTTAATATATTAATAAAGCAAAAAAAAAAAAATTAGAAACTCCAGAAAAGAAAAAAATAAACAACCAAAATTTCATTCCTCAGAGATACTAACTGTCAACATTTTGGTGTATCTTCTTTTACCTTTTTTTATATGTTAATTTCATATCTATGAAAAATAAGGCTTTAAATTAAAAAATACAATGTTGCCCTCTGATTTTCTGGAAGTGTTTGGGGGTTAGAATTAGCTCTCCGAAATCCTCAGAGGGTCAGTGTTATGAGGCTAAGAGGAAGGAGGGCTCATAGTCCATGAAGATCTAGTGGTGGCTAAAATCTAGGAGCTCTGGTTCTAAGTATTTCTTTTCATGTCTGTGCACATAGAGAGAGAGGAGCAGGTGGAGTTGCCCAGGAGGAGAGAAAGAGAGCTTTTAAATTCATGTGATCAGAGAGCAAGCAGGTGGCTACTGAACTGGTCCTCCTATGGTAAGCATTTAGAAAATTAGACAAAGTGTATGAAACAACTGTTTTTGCACATTTCAGACATTCACTGAGGGAAGGGAAACAAAGGAGGTCTTCCCTAGGTTGCCCTAGCTTTAGACCACAGCCCGGCAATAGGAAACCAAGCAGACACAGCAGTCCTGCCGAGCTGAGGAGAACAGGCCAGGCCAAGGTGGCTGGAATTTGCCAGGCAGGGAGGAGAGAACTATACAAAAACCTCTGAAAACTTTATAGGAGTACTCAAGAATTTGTTGAAAACCAGGCCACACACGCACATGGTAAGGCTCCATGAGTGGACACAGAGCCACTGTGGGGAAAAGCGTAAGTACTGGAGAACTATAAACTGAACGCCTTTAGAAGCTTATACATGGGTGGAAGTTTTCTGAGCTAGAATAAAGAGATCTCACTGAACACCTGGGACATTTTGTAAAGACTCCAGAAAAGCCAGGCTATAGGAGTGACATTTAACTACTCCCAGAGTAAACATTACGCTAACCCTGTTCTAACAAAGCTTGAAAACGAACCTCAAAATGATCATGATGACCCATAAGAAATTTAAACTATTTACTGAAACAAAATTTAACACTCTCTGAAGGAAGACAAAAAAAAAAAAAAAAAAAAAAAAATCAGACCCTCAACAGTGTTACATCTTTAATGTCCTTAGTTCATAAGGACAGACCCATTCTTAATCCAGCTCATCATAATTCTGTCTTCCTTCTTCCACAGTAAGAAGCCTGCTCCCAAGAATATAGTTTCAGAATTGCTATATCCACATACCATTATTTTTTAAAGTACCTTACTAAAAAAACCCTTCTATTTGTTTGCAGTTCCTCCCCCACTATACTGAGGGTATAATCTATATGCTGTGTTCAAAAATTACTTAGATGAGCTCTCCCTTCCTCCCGTCAGTGTGATTCCCTTATGCATTTATAATGGACTTGTATTTCTGTCAGTGTCCAGTTAGGGGACAGAAATCACAAAAGTTATTTTATAGGGAGAATTTGATGTATTTGTTAACTAGGCATTTCAGTAAGTAGGTAGCCAAACAAGTTAAATATAAGACCGAGGCGTCTATATTGTACTTTGAATAAATCTTTTACCCACATATAGTTTTGTAATTCCATGCACTGGTCATTGGAAAATATTAATTGACTGAGTAATGTAGATATTCGGAATGCTGATGTATTTCATGATATACTATCAAAGAAATCACCTGTTATTATTACCACCAATCTATTGTGAGTTTTTTTGTTTTTTTTTTTTTTTGAGACAGAGTCTCACTATGTCAACCTCAGTAGAGGGCTGTAGCATCACAGCTCACAGCAACCTAGCAATCTCAAACTCTTAGGCTTAAGAGTAGCTAGGACTACAGGCGCCCGCCACAACACCTGCCTCTTTTTCTGTTGCAGTTGTCATTGCTGCTTAGCTGGCCCAGGCTGAGTTCAAACGCACCAGCCTGGGTGTATGTGGCTGACGCCGTAACCACTGTGCTAAGGGCACTGAGCCACCACCAGTCATGTTAGAAAGGAGTTTAAGTATTGGAAACTATCAAGCTGCCAATGGGGCAGACACACGTTTTCCAAATTTCTAATTTTAGCTTGAAAATTCAAATTTTATCATTGGCAACAAACTCTTATCAGTTGCTTTCGTGAAGTGACAAGGTCACTTTGTTCCTTTATGAAAAAAAAGTCTGCTAAATGCCCAAGTCTGAATAACCATTTTGCCTCAGTGAAAAAAGTGGCTAGTTTAGATAACAACTCAAACAGTTGCACAAATGCTGTTCCTTGAGACAGCCATCTTTTTTTTTTTTTTAGGCAGAGTCTCAAGCTGTTGCCCTGGGTAGAGTGTTGTGGCATCATAACTCACAGCAACCTCCCACTCTTGGGCTTAAGTGATCCTCTTGCCTCAGTTTTTCTACTTTTAGTAGAGAGAGGGGTGGGAGGGAGTCTCGCTCAGGCTGGTCTCAAACTCCTGAGCTCAAGCAATCCACCCGCTCGGCCTCCTAGTGTGCTAGGGTTAAAGGCATGAGCCAACGTGCCCGGCCTACAGTCATCATATTTTGCTATACAACAGAATTACTTCCCACTTAATCATAAGAATACTGAATGACGTTTACATAAGGAGCATGATTTAATAAATTTTACTAATTTTACCTGGCCCAGGCCTGCCAAATTGACAACTACAACAAAAAAGTAGTTAGGTGCTGTGGCGGGTGCTTATAGTCCCAGCTACTTGGGAGGCTGAGGCCAAAGAATCACTGAAGCCCAAGAGTTTCAGGTTGCTGTGAGCTGCGACACCACGGGACTCTACCAAGGGCAACATAGTGAGACTCTGTCTCAAAAAATAAATAAATAAAAAATAAAATAAAATGAATAAATAAATTTTACTAATTTTAACTACTTCATCGAGGATGAACTGGGTTATTTTTACTGAAAGTACATGGTAGTAAAAAAATACAGTGACTCCTAGTACAGTACAGCCTTTAGTCACACAAAAGTGCCAACAATTTTACTCACCATTGCTTTTGTATCATCAGTGCAAGTGTCAACACAGTGAACAAGGAAATTTTTTTAACAACCTCAAAAGAAATCTTGTACTCATTAGCAGCCATGCCCCTTCCGACTGCAACACTTACGCCTGCTCCAGCCTCAGGCAACAACTAAGCTTCTCCGTCTCTGTGGATTTGTCTATTCTGGTCATTGCATATAAATGGAATCACGTAGTATGTACTTTTTTGACTGGCTTCTTTCACTTAGCATAATGTTTCAAGATTCCTCCATGTTGTGACATGGATTGGACCTTTATTCCTTTTCATATATGAATAACAACCTGCTATATGGCTATAGCACAGTTTGGTTTTGCATTCATGTATTGGTGGACATTTAGGTTGCTTCTACCTTGGGGGTATTAAAAATAATGCTTTTATGAAATTCTTTGTACTCGTTTTTCTGTGGACATATGTTTTCATCTCTCTTGAATATGTACCTAGAAGTGGGGATGCTGGATCATATACAGTAATACTATGTTTAACTTTCAGGGATTTCTTTTTTTTTTTTGAAGACAAAATGTCACACTGTTGCCCTGAGTAGAAGGCCATGGCATCATCATAACTCACAGCAACCTCAAACTTTTGGGCTCAAGTGATCCTCTTGCCTCAGCCTCCTGAATAGCTGGGAATTCAGACACCCACTACAATGCATGGCTAGTTTTTCTATTTTTAGTAGAGATGAGGTCTCATTCTTGCTCAGGCTGGTCTTGAACTCCTGAGCTCAAGCAATCTCCCTGCCTTAGCCTCCCGAAGTGCTAGGATTACAGGCATGAGCCACCATACCTGGCCTTATGTTTAACTTTTTAAGGAACTGCCAAACAGTTTTCCAAAGTGATTGCACCATTTTTTTTTTTTTTTTTTTTTTTTTTTTTGAGACAGTGTCTCACTATGTCGCATTCAGCAGAGTGCCGTAGCGTCACAGCTCACAGCAACCTCAAACTCTTGGGTTCTAGCAATTCTCTTGCCTCAGCCTCCCAAGTAGCTGCGACTACAGGTGCCCACCATCATGCCCGGCTATTTTTTGGTTGTAGTTGTCATTGTTATTTGGCAGGCCCAGACTGGATTTGAACCTACCAGCTCCAGTGATTGTGGCTGGCACCCTGAGCTACAGGTGCTAATCTGAGTTGCACCATTTTTAAAATTTTGGCAAAGTCTTTATCATCATTTAAGGTGAAATCATATTATTTTTCACCTTAGACCCACTAATATGGTGAATTTCTTTTTTTTTTTGCAGTTTTTGGCCGGGGCTGGGTTTGAACCCACCACCTCCAGCATATGGGGCCGGCGCCCTACTCCTTTGACCCACAGGCACTGCCCTGGTGAATTTCTTAATACTGAATTTTTCTTACATTCCTAGTATAACCTGCAATGAGTTATTTCTTTTCTGTTTTTTTTTTTTTAGACAGAGTCTCACTATGTTGGCCTTGGTAGAGTGCCATGGTGTCATAGCTCACAACAACCTCAAACTCCTGGGCTCAAATGATCCTCTTGTCTCAGCCTCCCAAGCAGCTGGGAACTACAGGCGCCTGCCACAATGCCTGGCAATTTTTTTTTTTTTTTAGATACATAGTCTTGCTCTCTCCCAGGCTGGTCTCGAACTCCTGAGCTCAAGCCGTCAGCCATTTCAGCTTCCGAGAGTGCTAGGATTATAGGCGTGAGCCACTGCTCTTGATGCAATGAGTTATTTCTTAATGTCACCCCTCCTGAGTTTTTGTTTTGTTTTCTGTAAATAATGGAGAATAATATAAATAGTATCTCCCTCATAGGGTTGTGAAGATAACAATGAGATAATAAGTAGAAAGTGCTTTTCACAGTGTTTGGTATGTAATAAATAATCAATGCTTGCCATAGATTACTATCTATAGCTGTAGCGTGTCTTAAAATTCAAGATATTTCCTGGCCACAAAGTCTGAGCCAGCTGACTTTCTATGTAGAGAAATATTTGGTAGAGAGCAATGCACTTAGCAGTTAAGGGCTCAGGCCAGGTCTGCACTTTCCAGCTCTGAATCTTCTGGTGCACTTTGCTCTAGCATTTCAGAGCTTCACTTTTGTCATATGAAAAATGTCTGTTTTATTCTGTTAATGTGTGGATTAATCAAGATCTTTTATATAAAGCATTTAACCCATAGTCATAACACAATATATAGTGAATTGAATCTTGCAGGGGAAGAATAGTTACTTTGGCAAAGAAAGGTGCTCTATGAGAAAGCAATAAATTGACCCATGCTTGACTTGACCAGGGTAAGCCAGCTCCTCTTCACTCTTCTCTCCTTGGGGCTAACGAGCAGAGAGGTGTGACAAAAGGAACACTGATTCAAATTGGGAGACTTGGGTTCTGGTTTTGGTTCCTCCATGAAGGGCTGCTTGGCCTTGAATAAATCATTCTGTAAATAGAGAAGTGGCTTTTCAAAGTTCTTTTTTTTGAGACAGACTCTCCCTACATCTTCCTCTGTAGAGTGCTATAGCATCACAGCTCACAGCAACTGAAACTCTTGGGCTCAAGCAATTCTCTTGCCTCAGCTTCCTAAGCAGCTGAGACTACAGGCACTTGCCCTAACAGCTGACTATTTTTTTGCTGTAGTTGTCATTGTTGTTTACCTGGCTTGGGTCAGGCTTGAACCCACCAGCCTAGGTTTATGTGTCTGGCACTGTAACCACTGTGCTACGGGCGCTGAACTAAGGCTTTCAAAGTTTGGATCACACTGGAAATTAAAAAATGCATTTTAGACGATGGTCTAATACTTATGAATTTATACATATGTAACTAAAAAATTCATAATATAATGCTTATTCTTACCAGTGGAGTATTGTGTGCTCTTTCTGTTGCTGTGCAACAAATTACCATAAATGTAGTGGTTTAAAACAACATACATTTAGGGTGGTGCCTGTGGCTCAGTGAGTAGGGTGCTGGCCCCATATACTGAGGGTGGTGAGTTCAAACCCAACCCTGGCCAAACTGCAACAATAAAAAATAAATAAATAAAAATAAAATAAAATAAAATAAGCAACACACATTTATCACCTCACAGTTTTCATGGGGCACTGTTCTGGGCAAAGACTGCTGTACTCGTGATCTCACAGGCCTGCAACCAAGGTATCTGCTGGGGCTGGGCCCCTCCTGAAGCTATCCCCTTGGCCCGGGCCCATAGCTCAGTGGTTAGGGCACTGGCCACATACACCAAGGTTGGCAGGTTCGAACCCAGCCAGGGCCTGCTAAACAACAATGACCACTACAACAAAAAAAATAGCCAGGTGTTGTGGTGGGCACCTGTAGTCCCAGCTACTTGGGAGGCTGAGGCAAGAGAATCGCTTAAACCCAAAGTTTGAAGTTGTTGTGAGCTGTGATGCCATGGCACTGTACTGAGGGCAACATAGTGAGACTCTGTCTCAAACAAACAAACAAACAAACAAACAAAAAGAATCCATTCCCTTGCTGAGTAGAGTTCGTGGCAGCTTGCTGCTTCTTCAAGGATCTTTCTTTGAAGTATTTGCCTGATTAGGTCGGACCTGCCCAGGATAATCTTTCTTTGGTTAGCTTAAAGTTAACTTATAATTATGGACCTTAAATATTTCTGCAAAGTTGCTTTTATTTCCATATAACTAACATGATTTGGGGAGTGATAGTCCATCATACTCACAGGAACTGCTCACACTCAAGGGGAGCGGATTATATGAGGTCATTGGAGGTCATCTTAGAACCCTGTCTACCATACGTACAATGTACTCTGATATTTTCTACTCTTTTATACCCGGGGCCTGGGTGAGGTGGCTCATGCCTGTAATCCCAGCACACTGGGAGGCCAAAGCAGATGGATTGCTTGAGCTCAGGAGTTCAAGACCAGTCTGAGCAAAAGCCAGACCCCATCTCTAAAAATAGCCAGGCATTGTGGGGGGCACCTGTAGTCCCAGCTACCCATGAAGCCGAGGCAGGAGGATCTCCTGAGGCTAAGAGTTTGAGGTTGCTGTGAGCTATGATGCCCCAACACTCTACCAAGGGTGACTAAGACTCTGTCTCAAAAAAAAAAAAAAAAATATATATATATATATATATTTATAGATTTTGCCACCTAATTAATGAGTTGTGACAGCAGCTTGAAAGCCCTGGACTCGATGACTTTCAAGGGTCAAGATCTATTCTCTGGCTTAGCACCTGAAGCCCAGTGCTTAGGGTGCCGGCCACATACACTGGGGCTGGCGGTTTCAAACCCAGCCCAGCCTGATAAACACCAATGATAACTACAACCAAAAAATAGCCAAACATTGTGTTGGGTGCCTGTAGTCCCAGCTACTTGGGAGGCTGAGGCAAGATAATCACTTAAGCCTAAGAGTTTGAGGTTGCTGTGAGCTGTGACACCATGGCACTCTATCAGAGGCAACATAGTGAGACTCTGTCTCAAAAAAAAAAATCTATTCTCTGAAGCATAGACCAGACCCTTGGACACCCTGGCCATGGGAGCTCTGGCTGTAGGGGCAAGAGACGATTGTATTAATACACAGAGAACTTGAAGATGCCAGTGCCAACTTGCCTGAATGGACTTTGTTAGCTCTGACCCTCACAGAGAAGTCCTATCTTTCCAAACTGGGAGCTGAGCATGCTGAGTACTTTATTTGGACAACTCCCAAGAAGAGGGAACAATCAGGACAAGCTGTCATCAATTCTTTCTGGCTCATCAGCTCAAAGGAGCGCCAAGGAGGCAGGGTGATGCGCAGATAGTAAATAGGCCCAGGCCCAACACAGCCGCTGGCCACGGCATGTGATCTGTGCTCAGGACGGTGCTCCTTTCTGAGCCCCCGTTTCCACCTCCAGGAGAGGACTCTCTAAGGACCTCTTCCATTGACAACATTTGTGACTCTGAGAGGAAGCAGAATTGCCATTTCTCTTGGAGGCTGAAGTGGCTTTATTCTGCTGGCCAGTGACCAGGTATGTTCCAGAAAAGTTCAGCACGGAGAGGCCAGATAGTGAACTCCTCAGGAGCAGGGATGAGGACTCCCTCCCTGTGGGTCCCTGCCTCAGGCAGAGAACCTGGCACCTAGAACCTTGGTTAGCTGAACAAAGGGGCTCTGGGAATGACTTTGGGTGTCAACTAGAAGTGTAAGGATGAACCCCCCATGCAGAGGGACCTCAGGAGAAGGAGCCTTTCTCAGACATTCCTATTCCTTGGCCAGAATGTGCCCAAGGTGCTTTTGCAGGTGTGGGTCACTCAGGGGATCGCTCCTCCCTTCCCCTGCACCCCTCTGCCCTGCCTTCATGCCAGCCCGAGGGAGGAGGAGGTACCGGCTGCCTTCCCTTTGCCCCCTGTTCACCAGCTCCATCCGTGCTCATGGGCTGACTCTAGGGATCGTGTGCCTGGGATCCCCTGCCCTCTGGCTTTTGACTGGGCGAGGTATTTCTATCTACGTGGAGGACATTGATCTCCAACTCCCTTCCTGCAGGTGGCAGCAGGCTGGCTGCAGTGCATTCCTCCCCTGAAGGTGACACCTCCTATCAGACTGCTTTTCCCACTTGCCCTCCCTCTTTACAGATTCCAGTACCTGCCCACTCTGCCGGCAATTCAGTTCAAGGATATTGCACATCCCTTTGTGGATTCCCTGTGGTGTGCCCACACTTTTCTTCAAAGGCCAGGCGCAGTGCCTCACGCCTGTAATCCTAGCACTGTGGGAGGCTGAGGGCTGTAGATTGCCTGAGCTCACAGGTTTGAGACCAGCCGGAGCAAGTGGGAGACCCATCTCTAAAAAAATAGCCAGGTGTTGTGTTGGGCACCTGCAGTCCCAGCTACTTGGGAGGCTGAGGCAAGAGAATCACTTGAGCCCAAGAGTTTGAGGTTGCTGTGAGCTGTGAGCTATGATGCCATCGCACGCTACTGAGGGTGACAAAGTGAGACTCTGTCTCAAAAAAAAAAAAAAAACAAACAACCCCCCCCCACACACACAAAAAAAACCTTTGTTTGAATTATGTAGTTTGAGTATGTTGTCTATTCCTGCCAGACCCTGATGAACAAGAGGGTTGACTGAATTTGGTGAGTTTAGAAGGCCGAATGCGGTCTGTCTATTCCCGTCCCTTCTGCTCTCTTTCTTCCTGGACACTAGTCTTACCACACTGCTGTGCAATAAATGCCTCCCCTCACCCCAACTTCAGGGAGGCCTGTGACGGGGTTCCAGTTCTGTCTCATTCTAGGCTTTGGTAATAGGCAGCCCTAAGACAGAAATATATTCATCACTATTAGTGTTTTCCAATAATAAAGATGGTCTCCATCTTTGAACTTGTGTATTTCCTGGCTCAGCTGGACTTGGGCAGAGAGAGAGATATGAAGGGGCCCCCCATGTGCCTCAGGTGGGTAGAGGGTCCTGCGGCCCCGTGGGCTCCACAGCAAGTTCTATGTAACAGAAGTGTGACTGCAGCCTCCCTTTGCCCAGTGACATCTGTCTTTGCCAGAGGAGGCTGCTGTGAAGTGGGTGGAAGGAATGTGTCCTGGTCTCTGTCAGGATGCTGAGTCAGTCACGGTGGCTCTGGGGAATTGCCCTAGTTGTCTGGGAAGAAGGAAGTCCCTGAATGACTCACCGGTGGCTATTTTACTGTCCCAAGGCAGTGCCACGAGGAGATGTTCCTGCACGAAGGGGCTTAGGACCAGTCCTAGCAAGCCCAGCCAGGCAAGCCAACAGCCAAGGCCAGGCCTGGAGGAGAGGAGGTATCCTAGACTCTCTGTGAGGAGGAGTGGGTGGTCGTTCAGGGGAGGAGCCCTGACAGTTCTCTGGGCCCCCAGCTCCTGTCATCCACTCTGGGGTCACCTGAGGGAACTCGTCCCCATTTAGCCTTCCTCTGGGTTCTTGTCTCTGCTACCTGTGTGTGCTTGGAAGTGCTCGTTAATTTTAATACTGACATCAGGAAAGCTAATTAGGAAGGTGAATTCACTGCAAAGTGCATCCTCTGATGCTATACAAAGGAATGCGTTATCTATTGTTCTGGAATGTTCTGCTCACTCCCTCCGTGAGCTCAAGCAAGTGTGACCTATGGTCATTATTCCATAATGGAATGCTATGTGGTTGGACCCAAGGAATGCTACAGACGACAGGCACAGACAAGTTTCAAGGTGGCAGCGGCACACTAGGCCAGGGCAAAGAGAAAAGTTTTCATGGAGTTGGGAATTGAATCATCATTCAGCCCGGGATGATACGCTATACCACCATTTGTCATAGCTCCGTATGACTTCATTGCACAGTTTTACCATAATTGATTTGCCCGATCCCCTATTGTTGAACATCTAAATTATTTCCAATTTTTTGTTACTATAAACAACACTGTAATGAACATCCTTATACTTACATTTTTATATGTTAATCCAATCTTTAAAAAAATTTCAGATTAGGCACGGTGCCTGTAGCTCAAGCGGCTAGGGCACCAGCTACATACGCTGGAGGTGGTGGGATTGAGCCCAGCCCAGGCCTGTCAAATAGCAATAATAACTACAGCTAAAAAATAGCTGTTATTGTGCCTGTAGTCTCAGCTAGTTGGGAGGCTGAGCAGGAGAATCACTTAAGTTCAAAAAAGTTTGAGGTTGTTGTGAGCTGTGACGCCACAAGCACTCTGTAGAGGGTGACATAGACTCTGTCTCAAAAAATTTTTTTTTCAGATTAATATGAGGGCATAGGTGAGTAGGTTACATTGTTTGTATTTGTTAGGTAGAGTCCAAGTTGTAGTTGTGCCCCTCACCCAGGAGGTATGCCCTATACCCTTACATTGTGCCTGTTAGGTGAGAGCACACCAGTCCCCTTCCTTCTCCCATCTCCCCACCCAACTTGAGTTTAATTGTGTTGTTCTCTTGTGCAAGTGTGTATTTGTTCACCTACTGGTTTCATATTAGCGTTGACACCTTTGGATTCTTCCTTTTCCATTCTTGTGATACTTTATTAAGTAGAATGTTCTCTGACTCCACCCAGGCTAATATAAAAGTTATAAAGTTATCCAATTTTTTAAAAAAAGACATTTTTCTTGAAAGTGAGTTAATAAGCCAAAGAGTATACACAATTTTTTTAGGTCATTATTATTGTTTCTGATTACCAAAGTAATACACACTCAACAAAAGGGTATGATTTTGACATTGAAAGTCTCCTTGAATTCCACATCCCAGAAATATTTTCTGACAACTTTTAAAACATGCAACATTACATTGTACCTCATGATTGCATTATTGTACACAGCTATGATTTAATAATAATAATAAAAAACATGCAACGTTAACCTGATGCAACAAAGGCACCTCCGCAGACTCACTTCCCATCACACTTGCAATGGTCACCAGAGCCCAGAACACAATCCATGGCCTGGCCTTGGGGTTGGAGGTGCTCTGTGGCTCCACCTCCCACCAGTTCTTCCTCCCTGTGCTTTGCTTCAGCTGCTGTGGTCTCCTCCCTGCTTCTAGAATCAGTTAAACACACCAATCCTGTGATGGCTGATTCTTCTGATTGGAATGCCCTTTCCGCAGATAGTCACACAATTCCTGCCCTCACTTTATTCAGGTCTCTGTTCAACTGTCACTATTTCAGAAAGGCCTTCTCTGACCATCCTACTTAAAACAGCATATCTCATAATTCTGTTTTCTTCATAGCACTTAGTATTATCTCACATTTCATTATGTATCTATTATTTTCTTATTGCCTATTTAGAAAACCCTGTGAGGGCAAGGACTTTGCTTTATTCTCTGCATAATGTCAGAACCTGGAGCAAATACTGCCACATAGTAGCTACTGAATAAATGCATGTTGAGTGATTGAATAAAATTATTTTGTAATTTCAAAACCTGTTATTTTATGTGTGGTTAGGAAGAGTTTGCTAATAGATAATAATTAGACCTTTTTCAGTTTCCTTTATATATTCATTTGAAATGTACACTATAAAATCCATTGTTCAACTTACAAATAAGTATAACTAATTTTGGAATAAAAAAAAAAAGGAAAACTAGGCCTGTAGCTCAAGCAGGTAAGGCACCAGCCTAACACACTGGAACTGGCAGGTTCGAATCCAACCTGGGCCTGCCAATGTTGTAGTTGTCAACAGTGACAACCGGAAAATAATTGGGGGTTGTGGCAGGCGCCTATGGTCCCGGCTACTTGGGGGGCTGAGGGGAGAGAATTGCTTAAGCCCAGCAGTTGGAGGTTGCTGTGAGCTGTGATGCCACGGTACTCTACCCAGGGCTATAGCTTGAGGCTCTGTCTCAAAAAAAAAAAGGAAAACTATTCAATAGGGCTCTGTATGAATTTACACAGATGAAACCTGCTTTCATTACTTAACAGTATATCATGGACATCTTTTCACATCAGTATATAAACTTTCTAGTCTGTGCAGTAGCAGTATAATTTATTTCCTCAATTCTCTTTTGATGGACATTTGGGTTGTTTCCAATTTTTCTATAGTATAGACAATGTTGTCCTGCACATCTGCATACATATATTCTTGCTTGCTTCTAATGTTCCATGTCCTTTATCTGAGATGCTGAAAAAAACCTGCAAGCACAAATGTCTAGCATGAGGTCGGAAGTGCAGACTTAGAGCTGAGACCTTGGGGGTAGACTGGAGACTTCTTCACACAGATCTGATCTGTGAAGTAATTAGAATCAATGAAATATAAAGAAGGAAACTGAGCACAACCTGAAGACATGGATCTTAAGCAATGTCTGTGCTTAAGATCCAGGAGGAAGAGGGCTGGAAAGTATTCATTTATTCCACACATAATTATTGCTTGGTGTTTTTCTAAAGGTTGGAAATACAACGCACAACAGGAGTAATGTAGACTTTGTCTCTGCCTTCCTGTGACTTAGACTCTAATGGGGGGGGGGCGGGGGCACAGAAAATAGAACATGCAATCTGACAATCACCATGGCATGGATAATACTGGTGACACTGGTGGCCCTGAAGTACAGAGGAAGGGAACTGCCACCGACTCCAGCTTGTAAGGCACGTGGTCTGGAAGTCACATTTAAGTAGAACCTGGAATAAGAAGGGACTAACCAGGTGAAGGGGCGGGAGTGACAAGGACTGTTTCAGGCTGCGAGTTCAGGGGCATGAAGGAGTGTGGCATCTCTAGGGCACTGAAGGAAAAACATTTAGGGGAGTTGAGAGTGAGGTGTGATGAGGAGAGCTGAGACTGAGAGGTAGGGAGGGGCCCTCTGGGCCACGTTAAGGGGTGTGGCTTTTATTTTAAAGGCAATAAAGAATTTTAAGCAGGGAGGTCGTATTTGTCAAAGTTACATTAAAAAAATCACTTTGCGGGTGGCGCCTGTGGCTCAATGGAGTAGGGCACCAGCCCCATATGCCGGAGGTGGTGGGTTCAAACCCAGCCCCAGACAAAAACTACAAAAAAACAAAACAAAACAAAACATGGTGAGAAAGGAACTTTTGGGTGGCGCCTGTGGTTCAAGGGATAGGGCACCAGTCCCATATGCTGGAGGTGGTGGGTTCAAACCCAGCCTCAACCAAAAACCACAAAAAAAAAAAAAAAAAAAAAAAATCACTTTGGGCCAGGTGTGGTGTCTCCTGCCTGTAATCCTAGCACTCTGGGAGGCCAAGGTGGGTGGATTGCTTGAGCTCAGGAGTTTGAAACCAGCTTGACCAAGAGCAAGACCCTGTCTCTACTAAAAATAGAAAAACAGCTGGGCATTATGGTGAACTGAGGCAAGAGGACCGCCTGATCCCAAGAGATTGAGGTTGCTGTGAGCTATGATGACACCGTGGCACTCTACCCAGGGTGACAAGGTGAGATTCTTTCTCAGAAAAAAAGAAAAGAGATGAAATATTTGGGAGTATTCCTAACAAAGAATGTGAAAGATCTCTACAAAGAGAACTATGAAACTTTAAGAAAAGAAATAGCTGAAGATGTTAAAAGATGGAAAAACATACCATGCTCATGGCTGGGAAGAATCAACATTGTTAAAATGTCCACATTACCCAAAGCAATATATAATTTTAATGCAATTCCTATTAAAGCTCCATTGTCATATTTTAAAGATCTTGAAAAAATGATACTTCGTTTTTGGAAGTATTATGGAATCAGAAAAAACCTCGAATAGCCAAAACATTACTCAGCAATAAAAACAAAGCAGGAGGAATCACGCTACCAGACCTGGGACTGTACTATAAATCGATAGCGATCAAAACAGCATGGTACTAGCATAAAAGCAGAGAAGTAGATGTCTGGAACAGAATAGAGAACCAAGAGATGAATCCAGCTACTTACCGTTCTTTGATGTTTGACAAGCCAATTAAAAACAGTCAGTGGGGAAAAGATTCCCTATTTAACAAATGGTGCTGGGTAAACTGGCTGGCAACCTAGAAGATTGAAACTGGACCCACACCTTTCACCATTAACTAAGATAGACTCTCACTGGATTAAAGATTTAAACTTAAGACATGGAACTATAAAAATACTTAAAGAAAGTGCAGGGAAAACTTTTGAAGGAATCAGCCTGGGTGAATATTTTATGAGGAGGACTCCCCAGGCAATTGAAGCAGTATCCAAAATACACTACTGGGACCTGATCAAACTAAAAAGCTTCTGCACAGCCAAGAACATAGT
>CAUYPK010050558.1:0-12087 GCA_963574355.1 Loris lydekkerianus
AAGAAAGTGCAGGGAAAACTCTTGAAGGAATCAACCTGGGTGAATATTTTATGAGGAGGACTCCCCAGGCAATTGAAGCAGTATCAAAAATACACTACTGGGACCTGATCAAACTAAAAAGCTTCTGCACAGCCAAGAACATAGTGAGTAAAGCAAGCAGACAGCCCCAAGAATGGGAGAAAATATTTGCAGGTTATACCTCCGATAAAGGTCTAATAACCAGAATCCACAGAGAACTCAAAACGTATTAGCAAGAAAAGAACATGTGACCCCATCTCAAGGTGGGCAAGGGACTTGAAGAGAAACTTTCTAAAGAAGACAGATGCATGATCTACAAACATGAACAAAAGCTCATCATCCTTAATCATCAGAGAAATGCAAATCAAAACTACTTTGAGATATCACCTAACCCCAGTAAGAGTAGCCCACATAACAAAATCCCAAAACCAGAGATGTTGGCGTGGATGTGGAGGAAAAGGCACACTTCTACACTGTTGGTGGGAATGCCCACTAATATGTTACTTCTGGAAGGATGTTTGGAGAATACTTAGAGACCTAAAAATAGACCTGCCATTCGATCATTCGATCCTATAATTCCTTTACTAGGTTTATACCCAGAAGACCAAAAATCACAATATAACAAAGACATCTGTACCAGAATGTTATTGAAGCCTAATTCATAATTGCTAAGTCATGAAAGAAGCCCAAGTGCCCATCAATGCAGGAATGGACTAGCAAATCGTGGTACATGTATACCATGCAGCCTTAAAGAAAGATGGAGACTTTACCTCTTTCATGTTTACATGGATGGAGCTGGAACATATTCTTCTTAGCAAAGTGTCTCAGGAATGGAAGAAAAAGTATCCAATATACTTAGCCCTACTATGAAGCTAAATTATAGCTTTCACATGAAAGCTATAAGACTAAGCACAAGACTATGGGGAAAGGGCCAAGAAAGGGGAAGGGAGGGGGGAGGTTATGGTGGAGTGAGGGTAATGGGTGGGGCCACACCTACGGTGT
Source organism: Loris lydekkerianus (assembly GCA_963574355.1). Classification (NCBI taxonomy): domain Eukaryota; kingdom Metazoa; phylum Chordata; class Mammalia; order Primates; family Lorisidae; genus Loris; species Loris lydekkerianus. The sequence goes on from CAUYPK010050558.1 coordinate 1,021, forward strand.
ATCTTAGAATGGGTACAGGCGTAACTTACTAAATGCAGAATACAAATGTCTACATACAGTAACTAAGAAAATGCTGTGAAGGCTACATTGAACAGTGTGATGAGAATATTTCAGATTGTATATGAAACCAGCACATTGTACCCCCTGATTGCACTAATGTACACAGCTATGATTTAACAATAAAAAAAATAAAACATTCCTGACATGTAATAAATTCTTAATAATCATTAAAAAAATAATAAAATAAATGTAGCCTTATGTTGTAATGTTTAATGTCCAGAAACAAATAAACACGTACTGTAATGTGCATCTGTGTGCTCTGAGCCCTGCTGGTCGCATCTCATGCAATCATGATCCTTTGATCAAACTAAGACATTAGCACAGCACGACACAATTCTGAGGACAGAGCTGCAGACTTGATCTGTGTCTCATCAGCCTTTCCACTCTAGGATTCAGTATAGAGTACCACACCTCCTCAGTCAACTCTAGTATGTGACAACTTCTTTTTGCCTTTTCTTTTATGACTGTGACACTAAAATGTGCTCATTAAAAAAACACTGTAAACATAGCAAGACTCTGTCTCTAAAATAATAATAATAATAGTAATAATAATGAGCTGAACCTATGGCACATGCCTGTAGTCCCAGCTTCTCCAGAGACTGAGGCAGGAGGATCCCTTGAGCGCAAGGGGGTCAAGGTCACAGTGAGCTGTGACCACACCACTGCACTCTCAGCCTGGGGGACAGAGGGAGGCCTTGTCTCTAAACATAAATAAACAAAATCACTGTAGCAATACTCTTCTCCAACACGGTGGGACTCCATAAAAAGCGTGTGTATGTGTGTGCAGGGTTGATCTGATGATGTCTCAGAAGTTGAAACATGCCCTTTGTCCTCCTTTTATTTTCCACTTGCCTTTCTCATCTTCTTTCTAATCCACTTAAAGTCTTCCCATCAGGTTTTAGCCAAAAAGACAATCCTCTAGTAATGAAGAGTTTCTACTTACAGGCCAAGTTGTACTTGCTGGTTTCTGAGTAGAAATGTGGAGCACACAGCAGCAGTGAGAGAGTTCACGCAGAAGGCCGCTGCTTGGTCCTTCGGCGTTTAGCTGCACACCAGCTCTGCTACAGCCACCAGGGGACAGACGCCTACGGCTGTCAGCAAAGACACAAGATGAGATAACAAGCATTGGAAAGAGTGTGGATAAAAGGAAACCTTTGTGTACTATTAATAGTGGGAGCATGGAGTGGCTCAGGTACTGTGAAAAACAGTATGAGGTTTTCTCAGAAAAATTAAACATAGACCCATCTTCTGACTCAGCAATCACATTGTTGGATGGTCCATCCAGAAGGAATGAAATCAGTGGCTTGAGGAGCTGTGTCCCCATGTTCATTGCAGCATTGTTCAGAATAGCCAAGAGTTGGAAACCACCTAAGTGTCTATTAACGAATGAACAGATAGAGAAAATGGACTAAAGGACTAATAGTCAGCCATGACAAAGAAGGGAGTTCTGTCATTTGTGACAACATAGATGGGCCTGGAGGAGATTGTACTGAGTGAAAAAAGCCAGACACCAAAAGACAAGTGGTAAGACATCTCACCTATATGTAGAATCTAAAAAAGTTGACCTCACAGAAGCAGAGCCTGGGGCAGCAGTTGCCAGGTGATAGGAAGCGCGGGATGGGGAGATGCTGGTTAAATGGCACAGACTTTCAGTTACAAGTAAGTTCTGAGGATCTAAAGTACAGCCTGGTATGACTATGGTTAATAATACCCTGTTAAATTTGGCAAGAGAGCAGACTCTAGGTGTCTCTTTCTCTCCCACTCCCTCAAGCACAATGATAATGATAAATATGGATGATAATGGATGTAATTAATTTGACTGTGGTAATCAGTATACATGTATGTGTGTATCAAATCACTTTGTACATCTTTAACAGATACAATTTTTGTTTGTTAATTAAATATTTGAAAGTAAAAGTAAAGCCAGAGTTGCTAAACCACTGGTGCTTTTATTTAAAAAAATAATAATAATACTTAGAACAAAACACAAAGCAAACCTGACTTAGCTAGTGGGAGCTTCTGCTTTATAGATGCGTTTGCTTTGTGGCCTACAGTGGGGTTTTAATAAATTATGCTCTGGTAGACCCATTCAGAATTGGAGCATTTTGCAGCTGGGTTTCTGCCTTCCTGCTGAAGCTTAGCCTTCCTCATCCCTTCAGGGTCCCTGTGAAGGACAATGCACACTGACCCCCACTCAGAATCCTCCTGCCCTTGGCACTTTTTCCACAAACACCAATATATATACGTCAAGAGTGAGCCGGGCAACCTGCTGCCCACCATCTCTGTGTCGGACTTATAAAGATAAACCACCAAATCAGAAGTCACCACACTGAAGTGCGAATACAGCATAGACATGTTACTTAGACTCTACTAACTTCCACGATGTGATGATCATTCATGGTAAGATGCTTTAAGGAAAAAAATGGACACTGTGTCTTTTTCTATAAATATTCATTTTGCTCAGGGGTAAAGTAAATCTATTCAGAAGTCAGTAGCTATTTCAAAAGAAGGATTGATCTTATGAAATTAAAGATCCGTCTGGTATTCTTTAGGACCCAGTGATGTCTGCACAGTGAGGATTGTAACATTTTGCACTATGGCATGATGGTACAGTTTGTTATTTGGTTGACAACAGGTGCCATCCTTGAAAATGATGGAAACACTTCTTTAAAACTCATGACGTAGGATTTGGAATTTGTAGTCATCTTAATTTTCTCCCTCATTGTATTATAAACTCCTTGTTTTAAAAGATCACACTTCTTGTACTTTTTTGGTCCCACATTCTACCTCTGTGTTCTTTACGGAGCTCAAAAAAGTGTCTTATACACAGGAAATGCTTAACGAAAGGTTTCCTTAAGCACTGTTGGATTTGATTATTCTAAACATATGGATTCAGACCAGTTTTAAGCAGCGAGATGCACTCTTCTTAGCTCTTTATTCTATCTAGATTTTTAAAAATTTCTCATTAAGTTATTGGCTTTTTATTATTCTTTTTAGTGTGAATATGGTATTAGGATGATTGGACTGCAAGTAACAAAAATATACAACAAAAGTGGTGCAAGCAAAGGAGAAAAATGATCATTTCACATTACAAGAAGTTGGGAGCAGGGTGCTGAAACAGTTGATTAATTTAGAAGCTCAACCATGTCGTCCAGGGCACGTCTTCACTGGCGTAGCCAAAGCCCGCTGTGGCAGCAGCAGTTACAGCAAAGACGCCTTCACATCACAGCATTCCCAGACGAAAGGAAGGGGCTTCCTCTCCCATTCCTCTTTCCAGAGGCTCCACGGCCAACTTCCCTTCATGTCACATTCTCGTTCCCAAAGTAGTGACGGGCAAAGGCACTGGATTTACCATAAGGGGTGATAGAAGGGCCCAACTTGTGGAAAACACTTAGCTGCCCAATATATAAAAGAATCTGATACTCTCAGCAAGAAAGAGGTGGGGATTCGCTACTACTAGATACATCCAACAGTGTCTGCCACAGCCAAGTGTTTCCCTGGAGAGAACGGAGTCCAGCGACACAGTTTTGTATTTCCCTGCTGTTCACCTTTGCCTTTTCTCTTTGGTAAAGCTGGTGCACGTTTCTCTTTGTGCTGCTTCTTCTTTGCTAACATAACCCAGGCTTTGTTCAATGTGGGTGGCAATATGCTCAACGAGGATGGTGTCAGTGCTAGGAGATGGATTACTGGTGAGCTCTACAGTCCTGGTAAATCCACTTCCATTTGTCAGTGACGCTTTAGGGATGTCCACGGACCCAGCTCTCTTCATGGAAGTGGAGGGGAGGCTGCAGGGAGAGGTTACCTGCCTGATAAAACAGGCAGGGAGCAAGCGTTCTGCTACCTCACTTGCTGTCTGCCCTTGCACTTGGTTGTGGTAAGGACGTGATGCTCTGCTCGGCAACGATGCTCAGTGGTTAGGGCACTGGCCATATACATTGAGGCATGCGGGCTCAAGCCCAGCCTGGGCCTAATAAACAACAATGACAACTGCAACAAAAAAGTAGCCAGGCATTGTGGAGGGCACCTGTAGTCCCAGCTACTTGGGAGGCTGAGGCAAGAGAATTGCTTAAGCCAAAGAGTTTGAGGTTGCTGTGAGCTGTGATGCTACATCACTCTACGGAGGGTGACACAGTGAGACTCTGTCTCAAAAAAAAAAAAAAAAAAAAAAAGGATGTGATGCTTGGAGTTGCCATAGTTAGCCCGTGACCTTGAGTGAGACATCACAACATACACAATAGCAGATCCAAATGGCAGAAAGGGCCTGGGTCTGGTGAGGGTGTTGGAGCAACCGAGCCAGCCCTGGTGCTGCTTGCTTCCACACTCCTCTCCAGGTTTGTCGACGTAAACCTCGATTTCGTAAGCCCTGTGTAGATGGCTATTGTTACTTGTGGCTGGAAGCATTGTGATGAATAATCCTCTTTTTAAGAATACAGCAGCCACAAAAGCCTTTATTGTGGCAAATACACATAAAGAATGTAAAGGTTTTCATTTTGTTTCTCTTTGCAATAGGTGAGGTCTGTCTCAGGCAAAGAGACAAATGGAAAACATGTATGTATACGTAATTAAAGAACGTATTACATATTCATTTATAAACAATATGCTACAGGATACTATAATCATTTTCTCAGGCAATATAGTTTTTTGATACATCAGCTAACAGTATTTCTTCAGTGCTTTCAGGACCTCTGCGTTTAACCCCTGTCTGAAAACTGGATCTGCATATTTTCTTGCTACTTTGGATCACAGATATTCCTGGGAAGAATTACTTTTAACTTCCCTGGATATTCTTTCTTCCCATGTTAACTTGTAACTTGCTGCTGTAACTTGCTTGTTGCAAGATACCTGCCAAGCACTTGTCCAAATGCCTGTCCTTATGATACTCTGTTCTCACAAAATTTATGGTTAAGGCAGTTTAAAAAATTTTCCGTAATATTGCACACACCATGCATCTTTTTTTACTGGAAACACTTTGGATATATTACCTATTTAAAATATACAAAGCCAAGTCCAGAAATTTATATGGCAAACAAACCATATCCTAAATCCCACTCAACCGGATACTCATACTAAGCTCCAGTTGAATACATGTTAACATGTAGGTGTATTTACTTACAAATAAAGCTACAGATTTCTCTCGATGCAGCTCCCTTACTTACCAGAGGAAAGCATTGTCTTGATGATGATGATGACAGCAACGATGATGATGATAATGACAGTAATAAAACTGCAAATTTACTATATGCCAGACATTATTCTAAGCACTTTACATACATTAACTCCTTTAATGCCCACAGCAGACATATGACATAGATGCAATTATTATCCCCCATTTTATAGACGAGGGGCTGAGAAATTGGTTAAGTAGCTTGCCCAAGACCACACAGCTGGTAAGCAGAGGTGCAAAGATTCCAACGCAGGCGATCTGGCCCTGGAGCCCTTTCTCATATACCAGCCCTTGTGGATATCCCTGAGTCCTATCATGCTTTTTCTAAATATGTATGCATCCACATAGGAGTTAGCCATCTTTTTTTTAAGTATATAATTTTATCACACGTGGGTTCTCCCCCCCCCCCCCCCCAGTTTTTTTCAACATTAGGAACAATGCCGGGATTAATAGTCTTGAATGTATCTCCTTGTGTACATGTTAATCTGTAGCAAATATCCGGAAGCCAATTTCTGGTTGGTAAGTTATGCACACAATCAACTTATTATTATTTTTTTAGTTATTCCAAAATTGTTCTTAAAAGTAATTATACCAATTTGCAGTCCTGCCAGCACCATATACAATTCCTTATTTCCTGTAGCCCCATTCATTCTTCATAATACCAGACTCACTGATTTTTGCCAATCTGACAGGCATAAGATGATATTCCACTTTCTAATTTGGATTTTTCTTCTATTTGCTAGAAAAATAAAAGTATCTGTTCACAAGTTTATTTATTTTTCTTTCCTTTTTCTCTTACATTTTTATCTTGCCTCATTTTCAAGGAAATCTGTTCTTTTCTGATCATATTAACAAAGTCGCTCATATAGGTTGTAAACGCCGTCATGCTTCTGTGTCTATTAACCTGCTTGGAGTTGTCATCTTGATACACAGAAGTTCTTAGTTTAATGTAGTTACATTCTCAGGATTTTCTTTTCTCAGTATGGTTTATGCTTTTAGCATCATAAATGACGTCATCAAGGTCTTCTATATTTCCTCCTCAAATCTTGCTTTTCACATTTAGGTGATTGGAGGCGGGACATGCCGTGAAGCAGGTGTTTTACCCTCTCCCTGTATAAGTAGTTGGACTGATTTCTCTCCAGGTGGTGATGTCTCAGCATCATTTATTGAATCCTCTTATTCTCTGGACAGTGATTTGTGATGGCATCTCTATCATATTCCAAATTTACATATCTAAGTGGTTTTATTTCTAAGCTCTCTATTCCCTGTGGCAATATCACATTACTTAGTATAGTTTTATATGATAATATAGTATTGTCATTCAAAAGAATAATCTCCCCATTTTTTCTCCTCCTCTGCCTCCACCTCCTCCCCCATCTTTGCAAGTGTGTAGTTTATTCTTGAATTTTTCTTCTTTTACAAACATTTTCAAAAGAAATCAGCTTGCCACTTCTTTTAAAAACTCTACTGGGATTTTTATTGAAATGCTATTGAATTTATAGGTAATTTCTCCCAAAAAATATTCGGAGAAGTTACCAAAACCTATCATACTTTCCCATCTATGAAGTGAATAAATCTCTTCTTTCTCCTTTCAATAAAGTTTTGTTGCCTTCTCCATGAAAATCTCACACATCGTTTGCGTAATTTATTTATGAGCATATTTAAGTTTTTGCAGCTGTGATTAATAATGTCCTTAAAATTATATTTAAAAAATAACTTTATTTGTGTGTATTGATTCTAGCAAACCCCGTTGAACTTTCTTATTAGTACTAATACTGATTTATAGATTCTCTTGGACATTCTATGAAAATAGGTCTATCATCTATGAATTACATTTACCCCTTTTTCTCAATTCTTACCTTTTTTTCTATCCATTGTGTCTTTTGAAAATGATATATAATTACCACACAATAAAAGTCACAGATATTAATTACACAGTTCAGTTAGCATTGACAACTACACCCGCTTGTTTAATTAACACCTGCAATCAAGTTACACACACTTCCATCACCTCATGTTTCCTCACGCTCAATTTTCATCTTCCAACCTCAAGTAACCAACAATCTTCTTTCCATTACCACCAATTATTTTTTTCTGTTCATGAAATTCATATAAATGGAATCATAAAGTATAAACTAGATTGTGTTGGGACTGACTGCTTTTGTGATGCTCTTTTAAGATTCATTCATATTGCTGCCGCCGGTGTTAGTAATTCATTCTTTCCTTTAAGACTGAAGAGGATTCCATTGTGCAGATCTTACACAATGTGTTCACTCGTTCTCCTGTTGATAGCGATTTGGGTTGTTTTGAGGTTTTTGCCTATTTTGAATAAGACTGCTATAAACATTTCAATATTTTTACCTTTTTTTATTATGCCGAGTAGAATCCACAGTAAACACTGAAAGTACATTAAGGGAATCCTTATGTTTTTAACTTTAATTTTTATATTTGCAGTAAGTTTTTGAAAGATATACTGTTTTAAGGGAGTTCCTGTTTATTCCTAGTTTGTTTAAAAGGATGTGTTTATTTTGGAAATGTAAAGAGTTGTTAAACTGCATTAAATACCTTCTCTGCATCTGTAGCATAAAACCTGTCTCCTTTAATAGGGTAAGGTAATGACTTATATTAAGAGACCTTCTGAGGCATTTCTGCATTCTTGGATAAATATTAATTAGCAATGATTTGAGAAATTATATTCTAGATTTTAAAAGTATATTATTTACCATCTAGTTTCTGTCTTTGCTCATGTATGAGATTGGCCTGCAGTTTCTCTTTCTCATTTTGTTTCAGGACTTAATGGCCTCATAAAATGAGCTGAATAGATTTCTTCCTTTTCCTATTTTTCTAAAGCAATTTTACAATATTAAAATGATATATTTCTTGAAGGCAGAACTTACCTGTAAAACCAACCAGGCTTGGAGATTGAGTTTGTGAGTGTATATAGAAAGGACAGGAGCAGGGGGAGGGTACATTGATTGTTTCTTTGAAAGTAATATGTGCAATATATTTTATATCTCTTCTTGAGTCAGTTATTGTATTTTTCCAGAAAATTGTCTTTTTAATCCAAGTTTTTTAATTTATTGGCACTAAGTCGCTTGTAAAATTTATCTTTTATCTTCTACTACATCTCTATTCTGCTCTTTGTATTCAGAGTAGTGTTTATTTTTATTTCCTGATCAAACTAGCCAGGTAATTGTATAATTTGTCTTCTATAAGAACACTTATTTCTTTTGTTAATCTTGACTGAGACTTTATTTTTAATGTTATTAATTCTTGCTGATACCTTTATTATTTCTTCCTTTCTAATTCTTTTGAATTTACTCTGTTGTTATTTTATTTTTCAAGACAGTGTATCATTGTATTGTCCAGGCTAGAGTGCTGTAGCATCATAGCTCACAGCAACCTCAAACTCTTGGGTGTAAGTGATCCTCCTGCCTCAACCACCCTTGTAGCTGGGACTACAGGTGCCCACCACAATGCACAGCAAATTTTTCTATTTTTAATAGAGATGAGATCTTGATCTTTCTCAGGCTGGTCTCAAACTCCTGAGCTCAAGCAATCCACCTGCCTTTTTAAGGCTTTGATTTGGATACCAAGTGTGGTCATTTTCAACTTTTCTTTTTTGTTTTATGGAAGAATTTCAAAGTATATTTCAATTGTCCATGGTGAAGTGCTGCAACCAGCCATACCTCATATTAGCTTATGGGAGTAATTGTGTGTACTTCTTCCCAATACCACACTTCATGTTGGCAGCTTAAAATAGATATGGTGGTATATTTGTATTATAGATATTGGCAAACGCTATAATCAGATTCTTCCCACACTCCCCCTTATCCTCCAAACATGAGGAGCCTGTAGAAAAACATGTACCAACACATCACTCACTGGCCATTTCTCAGATCTGGTATTTTATGTTATGATTTATTTCTTAATTTTCATTATTTCTGCTTTGCTTTTTCCAAATACATTTGAAAAAACTTTAAGTGTTGATTTTTAATTTTATTGGGATGTGGTCTCTGGTATATCAGTTTTTCCCCATTTGTGAGGACGTTGTTGGCAGCATATTATAGGGTCATTTTGTTTTTTAAAATTTCATGTGTGCTTGAAAACATGTGTTCATCAATTCTCAGAGCTCTATATATGTATGTCCTTTCAGGGACGCTTGTTAATTGTCTTGTCCAAATTGTCTATGGCATTACTAATTTTTTTTTGTCTGCTTAATGTATTAGTTACTGATTGCTCACTTCTGAGAAAAGAATATTAAAATTTTTACTATGTTGATTTGTAAATTTCTTTTTGGTTTCTATCAGTTATTGGTTTATATATTTTCAGGCTAAATTATTAGGTACATAAATGATTATTACATCTTTCCAATAAATTTTTCCTTCAATTAATATGTAATGTCCTATTCATTCATTTATTTATTTAAAACAGGGTCTTTCTCTGTCACCTGTTGTTAGAGTTCAGTGGCATCATCATAGCTCACAGCAACCTCAAACTCCAGGGCTCATGTGATTTTCCTGCCTCAGCCTTATGAGACTATAAGCATGTGCCATAGTCTTGTCCTTTCCTTTCCTTTCCTTTCCTTTCCTTTCCTTTCCTTTCCTTTCCTTTCCTTTCCTTTCCTTTCCTTTCCTTTCCTTTCCTTTCCTTTCCTTTCATTTCATTTCATTTTCTTTTCCTTTCCCTTTCTTCTCTTTCTTTCTCTCTTTCTCTTTTGTAAAAACAGGGACTTGCTCTTGATCAGGCTGGTTTCAAACTCCTGACCTCCAGATATCCTCTTGTTTCAGCCTCTCAGAGTGCTAGAATTACAGAATGAAGAGAGGCCAGGCACAGTACCTCAGTCCTGTAATCCTAGCACTCAGAGAGGCTGAGACAGGAGGATTGCTTGAGGTCAGGAGTTTGAGCCCAGCCTAAGCAAAAGTGAGACCCCACCTCTACAAAAAACTGTAGTTTGGCCAACCATATTGTTTGCCCAGTAGCGAGCATGTGGGATTTTTTGCTCTCTCTCCTGTTACTGTCATAGCTTAATAGCTTCTTTATAAAAATAACTTCATTCACCTCTTCATTTATAGTTTAATTGATAATAGTTTTCTAAGTTGCTAGTTATTGTCTCTCAGTAGTATGGTTTTTCTAGTCTCTAATATTAATATTAAAAATTCAATTGCCATTTGAGGTTATTCTTTTATAAATAGATTATTTTTTTTCTTGGATATCTTGGTTTCCTTAAGTTTAATATGATTTTACTGCAACTAGTCTGAGTGTGAATTTATTTCTATTTATCTTGCTTAGATGTACTTGGCTTCTTTAATCAAAAGATTCATTTTTTATCAAATCTAGATCATTCTCAACTATTACCATTTTGAATATTCCCATTATATTTATTCTCTTTTTTCTGGAATTATTATTGGATGCATATTGGATTTTCTCAGTCTACAGTCTATAGCTTTTAACTTCTATTTAAATTTACTGTCTCTAACACCTTTTATTCTGTGCTCTGATTAATTCCCCACCTACTTTATGATTTCTGTACCTTTTAATACCTTTAGTCATCTTACACATGCATGTTGTATTCTCTTTCAGATTATTTTTCAATTATTTTATATTTCTGAGGTGTAGGCTTTATGTTTACTATTTCTTTTTTTTTTCTTTTTTTAATTGTTGTTATGTGTACATTAGTGCAATCGCCTGTACCAATTCTAAGATGCACCATAGATGTGGCCACACCCATTATTCTCCCCCCACCAAAACCTCCCCCCTCCCTTCCCCTTCCTTGGCCCTTTCCCCACAGTCTTGTACTATAGTTGGGTTATAGCCTTCATGTGAAAGCTATAGTTTACCTT
>CAUYPK010050559.1:0-19504 GCA_963574355.1 Loris lydekkerianus
ATATAATTTTAACAATAATATATTAAACACATAATATGACATGCTCAGTCAGGTGTTTTTTGTTACCTTGTTGGAGTGATGGGATGATAATCTCAGTGGGATTTCTGGCATCTTTTGTTTTCAGTAATCTTCTGCAAATCAGGTTTGGATTCAGTTGTAGCCACTTGGAGACGGGATGACGCAGCCTGGGGGCGGGACTACGCGCTCAGAGATCTCTCCTCAGAGGTCCCTCCTCAGAAGCAGCATAACAAAATCCAAACTTGGCAAAGAGCCACAGAATACAAAATAATGATAAGAGGCAAAGAGCCGCATTCATTTTGGCCGGGAGCCACATGTGGCTCGAGAGCCGCGTGTTCGCCACCCCTGCCTAAAACAGTGTCTCTGCCCCCTTTCCTCTCTGTTCATCTTCAAGGATAATGTTAAAAATATATACGTCAGCTCTTGTCTCCTCTTTATCTCATATCTTCTCTTCTGTATTTTCTTTTCATCTGTATGTGCTACCTTTGTGATTATTTCTTCTGATCTCTTTTCTAGTTTGCTAATTCTCTTCTCAACTGTGTTTAATCTGCTATTAAACCTGTCCACTGATTTCAGTTATTGCAGTTTTCATTTCTAGAGATTCTACTTGATTCTTTTCTGGATATGTTATTTCACTTTTTATAGATTACCATTCCCGCTCTTATTTTTAAGTGTGTCTTATTTCTTCAAACATTATATGCACAGGTGTGTTATCATCAAAAATTTGAAGACTTTGTATTATTTCTTCTAGTTTTTGCTCATAGTATCTCATGGTTTGTGTGTCTGATTATCTTTGACTGTGTACTGGTCATTGCTTTTGTTTTCAGATAGAGTCTCACTCTATTGCCCTGGGTAGAGTGCTGTGGCAACATAGCTCCTAGCAACCTCAGTCACTTAGCCTCAAACCATCCTCCTGCCTCAGTATTCTGAGTAGCTGGAACTACAGGTGCCCACCACAAGGCCCAACTAGTTTTTCAATTTTTAGTAGAGACAGGGTCTCACTCTTGCTAAGGCTGGTTTCCAAACTCTGAGCTCAAGCAATCCACCTGCCTCAGCTTCACAGAGTACTAGGAGTATAGGCATGATTCACTGCATCTGGCTGTGGTCATTTGTTTGTTTGTTTCAGACAGAATTTGACTTTGTTGCCCTCAGTAGAGTACCACGGTGTCATAGCTCTCAACAACCTCAAACTCTTGGGCTCCAAGTGAGCCTCTTGCCTCAGCCTCCCAAGTAGCTGGGTCTGCAGGTCTGCCTGGCTATGTTTTAGAAATGGGGTCTCACTCTTGCTCAGGCTGGTCTCAAACTCCTGAGCTCAGGCAATCTACCTGCCTCGACCTCTCAGAGTGCTGGGTTTATAGGTGTGAGCCACTGCACCTGGCCTGGTCATTGTTTCTGAAAAAATTATTTGTAAGATAAATGTGGGATTTAGGACAAAGGTACCTTCTTCTGGAGAACATTTTCATTTTCTGCTGCCAACATCTAGGAATATTGCTAGCCCAGTGCCACTTAAATCAACTTTTAAGGCTTGAGAGTCCCTAGCCCCACCCCAGAGATGAGGATTTACATTGCAAGATCGTGTAAGGGCTGGTTTACTTCTGGTTTACCCTTATCCTGAGGGTGTAGCCCTTTGGAGTTCCACATCAATATGGGATGGTGTTCTATTATATGCCCCACCTAGCGTAAGCCCTGAGGTTTGACTTGTGTCTCTCTCATTTCGTGAAGCTATCAAAATAAGATCCAAATGCGTCAAGATCAGAAAATGTCTTAGGGAAACAGTGGCTTCTCCTCTTGCTGGCCTTTCCCCCTCAATTTTGGCCTGGCAATTCTCTTCACTGCTCTTAATATATTTTTAAAAATTTTACCCTGGCATTGGTTAGTTATTTTCAGTAAGAGGATGGGCCTAAATAATCTAGTTTGTCAATGCTGGACACTGGAAGCCCCTTCATTCATTTGTGAGTGCCTACCACGTGCCAGGCACTGTGGTAAGGGCCCAGCAGTAAACCAGACAGACAGAACAGGCTCTGTGGGGCAGCACCTGTGGCTCAGTGGGTAGGATGCCAGCCCAAACCGAGGGTGGAGGGTTCGAACCTGGCACTGGCCAAACTGCAACAAAAATAGCCAGGCATTGTGGCGGGCGCCTATAGTCCCAGCTACTCAGGAAGCTGAGGCAAGAGAATCGGCTAAGCCCCAGAGTTGGAGGTTGCTGTGAGCTGTGATGCCACAGTACTCTACTGAGGGCAATAAAGTGAGACAGTGTCTCTTAAAGAAGAACAGGCTCTGTGGAGCTCAACGTCTCTCTAGGTAGACAGACAATAAACATAGAGTTACACAATTGATTAGTTAATGACAGCTGTGAAGTAAAGAAACTCAGGGATGGTGAGAGTGTCTGATCAAGAGGCCTCACCTGCTTTGTGGACTCAAGGCAGTATTCTTAATGTGATTTTCAAGCTGAGATCTGAAGGACCAGTGGGATTCATACGTAGTTGGGGTTTGGAGCAAGAGAATCCAGGCAGAGGGAACAGAGTATATAAAACGCAGAAGTAGGAAGGAGCGTGACGTTCCTAGGTTCTGAAAAATGTTTGGTGTGGCCACAGTGCACATTGCAGGGTGAGGTGGGGAAAAAGAGGGGCCCAGGGCTGCCTGTCATGTACAGGGATTCAGACCTTGGTCAGTATCCCAAGAGCAGCAGGAGCTGTGAACACTGAGGTCAGGTTCAATTAGTAAGAAGATCACTCTGCTGATGTATGGAGGACAGACGGTGGCAGACAAGGGGACCTCAGTCAAGCCAGGGAGAAAGTGCTGGGGTGCCGAGACGAATGGACATAAGAGATTCTTAGGGGCTCAGGCAGAAAGGGATTCTCCAAAGACTGGACATAGAATTGACCCAGAATGCCTTAGCCCAGTCTGCTGGGCCTTTGTCCTCAGATGCCCTACCCATCCTGTTCTTGGCCCTAGGAGGGCGCTTGGGGGTGGGGGAGTCTGGCCTACCTGGGCCACTCGTAGGGCCTCTGGTGCCTTCTGGCTTCCTGTTGGGTTTAGCCAGTGGGTGGCACAAGCAGGAAGGGAAAGGCTGAGGTGTCTCTTTGCTGCTCCTCCTCTGCAGCTGTGGCCCCTCCGCATCTTCCCATAGGACTCCAGCCCTCTGAAGTGTCCTGTCCTCTGTCCTCCTATGACTCCTGTTCTCCCTGGGCCTCAGTTGCACAAATGCTTCCCCTTGTCCCTTCAGCCATAAGGTGGTGACAATGGCTCGCTTCTGGGGGCCTCAACCACATCCCTTCATAATTCCTCTAACCCAGCTCCTATACCTCCATAAACACCTCCTTTATTGAAACCATCAGGGTGTGTTTGGTTGTTTGCCAAGATCCCTGAGTGATCACCAGTAGTACTTGGGTTTGTTTTGTTTGTTTGCTTTAAAGAGCCAAGAGAAGCAAATCTGTCTGGGAATCCTGAAGGGGAATGGACAGTCCCTCATGGCCACCAAACGGCTGGTGTCATGAGAGCCCACACAAAGACCCCCACTGCCGGCTGCACCCTGTACACAAACACCTGCACGTGTGCGTGTCAAGCCAAAGCCAGATGACAAGCATGGCTGTGACAAATTTATGGTGCCCCAGTATCAGCAAGGCCAGAGGAAATTTGGAAAATTGGGAACATATCTGGTGTCTTCTGTCTGGCTGCCGCCAACCCTGTGTTCAGTCTGCTGGGAATTCCACGGGGGGGGGGGGGGGAGAAGGGGGGGCATGGTATGGGGTTGGGAAGAGGACTGCTTTACAATCTGCATTCAAATGCAGGTTCCAAATGCTTCTAAAAACTAGCGCCAGGAGGGATTGAGGCCAAAGTGCATCTGATTTCTGGGGTGGACTTGCCAGGTCCAAGGCTGCTGCACAGTTCTGCAGTTGGGGGAAGAGCTCTCACTCAGCCCCCGGCCAGGCTCCATCTCTTTCTCCTTTAGTTTTGTCTTTCCCACCCTGCCCCCTGAAACCCCACACATGCTCAAGTTGGCTTCACCTCCCTGCCCCCTTGGAGATGTGTGCTGGGAGCACAGGCACCCACACTGAGGTTGACAGCTGCTTGGGAAAGGTGTCCAGAAATTCAGCGCTCACTCCCTGCATAGGCCGGCGGCTGGGGTGCAGAGCAAGTGCAAGGAGCAGCAGGAACCGCGACCTCTTGGTAAAAGTTGCCTGGGCGGGGCTGAGTGGCCAGGGAAGAGCTCTGCTTGGAGGACGTAGTGTTCTGCAGAGACTGAGATGACAAGAAAGACTCAGCCACTCGAAGGACTTCTCCATGTGGAGAAAGAGGCAGTGCAAAGTTCCAGTGGAAGGCCAGTGTGGCCCTGCGAGGGGGGGAGGGGGAGGGGCAGCGAATGAGACCCGGTGGGGGGAGGGAGGCAGAGAGCAGCTTGCTGGGGCCTGGCAGGTGGGGCTGGCAGGCAGCCTGGGACAGTGCCACCTTACTGCCTTACTCCCCTGTGACTTTCCCTCTAATGACCCCCCCCAAAATGTCCCTGCTTGTCAATGAATGATGCAGTCACTCTACTTTATAGGGCAAAGCAAGAAGTCTAGATTTCATATATTTTAACTGTAATGAAAAGTCATAGGAGTGTTTTGAGAAAGACAGTGACAAGATGGAGACTTTTCCTTCATTCCTCAAATATTTACTGAGTGCCAGGTTCTCTTCTGAGCTCCGGGGACACAGCACCTTCGGCCCTCCTGGAGCTGCCATTCCAGCGTTAGGAATGCCGACACTAACTGGTTCTCCACAACTCCTGGTACTTCTGGTGTGTCCAGAGAGAAAGACAAGGCAAAAGAATGTCCTACTGGGAGGGGCACGGTGGCTCACACCTGTAATCTCTGCACTCTGGGAGGCCAAGGGAGTGGATTGCTTGAGCTCAGGGGTTCAAGACCAGTCTGAGCAAGAATGAGACCCTGTCTCTACAAAAAATAGAAAAACTTGGCTTGGTGCCTGTAGCTCAGCAGCTAGGGTGCCAGCCACATACACTGGAGCTGGCGGGTTCCAGTCCAGCTTGACCCTGCCAAACAACAATAACAACTACAACAAAAAATAGCCAGGCATTGTGGCAGGCACCTGTAGTCCCAGCTACTCGGGAGGCTGAGGCAAGAGAATCGCTTAAGCCCAAGAGTTTAAGGTTGCTGTGAGCTGTGATGCCACAGCACTCTACCCAGGGTGACAGCTTGAGACTCTGTCTCAAAAAAAAAAAAAGAAAGAAAGAAAAAGAAAAAATAGAAAAACTAGCCAGGTGGAGTGACACGTGCCCGTGGTCCCAGCTACTCAGAGGCTGAGGCAAGAGGATCGCTTGAACCCAAGAGTTAAATGTTGCTGTGAGCTATGATGCTACAGCACTCTACCAGGGCAACAGAGTGAGACTCTGTCTCAAAAAAGAAGAAGAAGAAGGGAGAGGAGGAGGAGGAGGAGGAGAAAAGAATATCCTGCTGTTTTGTTTTCTAAATTTAATAATTGGAAAATCATAAGCTACTTCCCATGAAGTCTGCTCCCCAGTTCACCCGAGGGGAGGTCTTGGTGGAGCGCCACATGCACTGTGGGTCCCGCCTTACTCCGGCACTTGGCCCCATGAACAGCCTTCTGCGGCTGGCGAGCCCAGGTGGGTGCTGGGTGCCGCACCGGGCCCCTCACTCCACCTGGGTTTTTGCTCTCGGTATCTGGCTCACTAATGCTCACAGAATCCCAACTTGAGTGGCCCAAGAAGAAAGGGTCTCGTGACACTGACACAGTTCACCTGAAATCCTGCCTCTGTGACGCAGGCTGAGGCACTGAGCAGAGCACAGTGGTTAAAACATAACCCAGCAGGATGTCTTCAGGCTCAGCTGGCTCCAGCAGCCCTAACCATGTCATCTGGAGTCTTTTCTCTCACTTAGCTTTGCCATCCTTGGGTGGGCTCCAGTCTCCTGTTGAGAATTCCTAGGAACTCAAAGCCTCCAACAGACACCCAGCATCCCCCCAAAAAAGCTTTAATTTTGGAATAATTCCATAAAAAATCCCAGGATTGGATTTTGTCAGAACATTGGCTCATCACTGAACTAGCCACTGCAACCAGGAGGGTGGGAGATATTGACTGGACTATCCGGAGTCATGTCCCAACCCCCCCCACACACACACAGTTTTCAAGGCAGAGGGAATGTTAGCCCCCAAAATGTCATGGAATGAATGTCATGGGAGAGGAGGTAGTGTTCCCTGTGCCTGCCCTTTGTCCCAAGAAAAAATGGAGCCCTTGGAGAGTGAGGATGACTGCTTCACATGGCTTCAAAGGGTAAGTGTGCCCTGGTGGAAGAGGGCAGTGCATTTCTGGAATCAGCCAGTGTGGTTTGGGCCCTAGATTTCTGCACCCTGCCTCAGGCTACCCACAGGCAAAGTGGACACCTGGGAGCCCCGGGCCCCTGTGACTCCAGCCCACAGAGGCAGGGCTTTGGGGGAGACACCTGGCAAGAAACAGCAGCCCCAAGAGAAGCAGTTGGCACAGGAGACTTGAGAGGACTTGAAGGCAGAGCCTCTCCTTCCTGCTTACAGCTCACACCTGCCTTGGAGAGGCCACCCTCCTTACAGGAGCTGTAACCTGAGGCCTCTGTCCCCATGGGCACCTGGAATCCTTGACCCCAGCCTTTCTGAGGCCTCCAGTACCAAGGGTGGGGACTCAGCTTCCTGTTCCATGGGACCAGAGCTGGGGTAGAGGTGGCTCAGAGGAAGGATACTGGCTACAGGGGGGTTAGGAAAGGACTCCTGTCCTGCTGGTGCTGGGACCCCCTCTTGACTCTTATTCACCTGGATGTAAGGGTGCTTTGCGATGGCAGAAGGAACCTGCTGAGCGCTGACAACAGCATGTAGATGGGTTCTCAAATGTCATTTCATGACATCAGCTGCTCCGGTAGGTGGCCCTGCCATCAGCCCATCCATCATATGAGGAGTAAGAATCTCCCCACACCCCACTGGAAATTACCCAGATTCTCAGCCTACACATGGTAAAGCCTGGACCAGGCCCACCGCAAGGCCTCCACGTTCACAGCCTCAGTCTTGAAGTCTTGAACAGGATTCAAGATCAGGGAGGGAAAGGGGAGGTCTGGGTGGGGATTCGGGGTGACAAGGAGCTCCAGAACTCATCTGCTCTGGGTGGACAAGAGCCCCCAGCTCAGGAAGGGAGGGAGCCACTGAGGCCCAGCCCAGCCAAGCGGGAGCCCCCCCAGGGACCAGGAGAAGAGCTTCCTCTCCATGTCTTCACGCCACAAGATGTAAAATAATCCCCTCAGCTCAGAAAAACACATTTTATGGCTGTCTGACTCATTTCCCACAAAGCTAGGTTCACCACCCTCCCCAACGTTTAGAGCTTTTGTTTTGAAAAATAAAAAAAATATGTTGAAAATTTCAAGATGACTTTTAGACATAAATTGTTCTCTTCCTCACCCTCGTCCTAGGCCCCCCTCACCTAATTTCCCAAACATTGGCTGCTGGAGCCTCGGGAGGACCCAGTCCAAGTGGGTATGGGATGACTCCGGATCCTCTCGGCAGCCCGGCCCCAAGGCCAGGCCGGAGATGCCTGCTGGGTCCCAACATGGCATCTGCTGGCTTGGAGCCCATATGGGCCCCTGAGATGCCTCAAAGAACCTCCAGGCTGCTTCCAGGGCACAGGGAGAGTCCACTGTCCCCCTCTACCCTCCACACTGGGCCGAGGACAGCTCTGCAAGACGGCCTCATTCACTGAGCCAGGATGTGCCCCGCCTCAGTGAAGGGCAACACCCTGAGACCCTACCGGTGAAGCATCAAGGGCCTCTGATCCCCCAAATCCTCAGGGCTTTCGATTATGTCCTACACACCCTGAGATTTGCCTTCTGGTTGCCTCTGACTCTCCCACCCTTTTTCTCCCATGGCCACCAGCCTCCCCATCTCTCAGGCAGGAAACAGAGGCCCGAATGCCACATGACCCACATCAGTCCAGGGGAGGCTGAGCTCCAGCCAGCATCCTGCTTCCCAGCACCCCATATCACAGCACCTACGGATGCCCAAGGTTTGGACAGAGGTTGGCGTTCCGGGGTCCTGGCACACAGTGTGGCAGCTCCTAGAGGCCCACTGCCCACAGTGGGACTGCCCCTCCTGCCAGGCCACAGCTGCCACTGGGCACATTCCAGGCCTTCTGCCCAGTACTCGGGCAGCCCCCATCCCTCATCTCTCTGTCTTCCCAGAGGACGCCCCCTGACAGCTTCCTCCTGGCATCCCAGGCAGGTTGTGGCAGCCTGTGACCAGGCAGGGACACCCCCAGGTTCCACCGAGCCTCCAACTGAGCCAGCCTGTGGGCACAGGCTCCCAGGATCCAGGACGAGACTGAAGCCCCCTCTCCAGTTGCCATGAGCCCCACTGGGGTCCAAGAGCCAAGTAGGGCAGGCCCCTATCCCCCTTTCTAAGCCATCCTCCGGGGACTGGCCCAGGGCTCAGAGCCACTAAGGGTCTCAGCCCCTGGTACTCGCCCCATGCTCAGAGCTGCCTGAGCTGGGGACACAGTGTCCATCCACAGGAGGCCCTGGTAGGAGGCAGCCGCCAGGCCTGCCCAGGCTTCCTCACTGAAGCCACAGACAACTCTGGGACAGAGATGTACGTCTCACAGTCAAGGGCTCCAAGTGCTGGGCAAAGGGGTGGGTGGAGGGGCAGCTGTGCTCTCCTGCCAGAGAAGAGTGTGGACTAGGGTCCCCCCCAGGGGCATTGGGCAAGGACCAGAGGTGACCCGAACTTCCTTAACCGCAAAAAAAATGACTCAGCTAAATTGAGGAAAGACTTGTGTTTTGGCAGAGTATTTTTTCCACTATGGTAAGAGCTTTTCACCCACAAGTTCCAGGGGAGCTGAGTACCCTAAAGAGGGGTTTAGGGAGTTTCAGTTTGAATAGGCAATGCCAATTCTTAATCATTATTTTGAAAAGGCAGCTCTTGGTTTTCCAACAGGTGGCTGGGTCCCAGGGAGCCAAGTCTGTTGTGCGTGCACACACGTGTGCATCGCCCCATGTGTGCCAGCAAGTGCATGTTTGTGCCTTGATGACGCAGGGAGCCAGGAAGGGGGGTGCTTAGTCCAAAGCGTGTCTTTTGGCCAGCAATAGGCCCTGCCTAGTTCTGTAGAAATGATCTGGGGTTTCCTGCACTCACGACCCTGCCAGCCTGAGAAGGGGACCACCAGCTACATTAGCAGGCTGGGCACGTATCCACGTTACCTCATTTGAATGCTCACAACCCTGGGGACCGGGGCCAGGAGGGTCCTTCCCAGGTAGCAGCTAAGGCTCACAGAGAGGCAAGCATTAGTTACACACTCAGCCAGACACACATGAGGCAGCCTGACACCCTTGGAGATCTGATCAGTGTCCCACCTACCAGTTCTCCAGTTCCTGGCACACCCTACATGACCAGGGTCATCTGCTGTAGGCAACCCTGGGCTTACCAAGATCGGAGGGCTTCTTTCCAGGGGGCCCTGCTCAAACATTAGCCCATCCATGACCAAAAGCTGAGGGTGTCCAGCCAGCACATCTCTGGTGCAGGCCTGAGCCCCAAGCAGGCTGGGTGACCAGTGGGGGTTTTTCCAAGAGTGGAAGTCTGACCCTGTCCTGGGGCTTCCACCATAATGAACCTAGTCCCAGGGCTTCATGGGGAAGCAGGCTGGCTGCTCTAGGCTCCTCCCTCTCCTCCCTCTTGGTCCAGCCCAGGTGGGCTCTCTGGAAGTGGGTACCAGCAGGCTCTGGCTGGCATCAGAGCACAGTGAGGACATGGGTAGTGCTGGACACCCAACAGTGACTACCTGGGCAAGAGGAAGGAGCTGCTGCCCACCCCCTTAACAGAGGCACCACATTGGGAAATGGTTCCTGTTTCTTGCTCCCCTTCCAGGGGAGACTCTTCCCTGAGCCCCCACCCTACAAGAGATGACAGGGTATAAGGTCCTTCCCTCTTCATGGCTGGCCAAGACTTCAATTGTGCCAAGGGCCCTCCACCCTGCTTCACCCTGCCTCCTGCCCACACTGGGGTCAGTTTTCCCAACCTGGAGGTGGGTGGGAGCCTGAGCCTGCCCAGTGGATGATTTCAGAGGACACCAAGAGTTGACCTGATTGGTGTAGCTCTGTGGCCTGGGACCAGGACATGTGTCCTGGCTCTGTGGCCTCCCCAAGGCCCAACTCGCTGGCCAGACTCCGGGGGAGGAGCAGGGGCCGTGGGGCGGGCGGGAGTGGAGGTGAGGCCAGTGGCACCCCCAGGGTGCTGGCAGCTCCAGGGCAAAGGGCACATAGGCTCTGGCCAGAGTAAGGAAGCAGGACAGGGGGCAGCCTAAAGACGGGAAGGTTGCCAGAAAGTAGGGGGCAACTGAGAGAAGAGGGAGCTGGGAGTCAGGAATAAGAGGGGGCTGCGACAGGCCAAGGCCAAAGGCAAGGCAGAGAGAGGAAGAGGAGCAGCTAGCAACCCAGGGTCTTCTCCGGACACCCGATCTGGGGTCTTCTCCAGACACCCGATCCCAGGAGGCTGGCAGGACCCATGCTGGAGCCACCTCTAGCCCTCCCTGCTCACTGCCCAAGCCCTGTGCACACACAGAGGTCCTCCCCCAGCCCCAGCACTCATGCAGCACAGTTGTGTTTGTGAGTGATGTGTCTGTGTGTCTATGTGCACATGTGCACGTGTGCCTGTGGTGTGTAATACATCTGCAGCCATTTGCACATTGACTACCCAGAGTCAAGGGCAGCCGGGTAGCCTGGGTACCAGAGCAGGGTCTCTGCTCCCCAACGAGGCCAGCCCTCCAGGGGGCTCTGGGCAGTCCCAGCTGATCCTTGGGCTCCCAGAAACCACACAGACCCAGGTGGAGGGAGGGCCTGCTGGCCAGAGGCCCTGATCCCTTACCAGCCAGCCTTGGGCCTCTGCGGGGGGGGGGCGGGGGCTCAAAGTGCTCCCTGTGGGCCACAGAATGTTTCTGACATGTACAGCTCTGCGTGTGAGTGGGTGCATACGTGCAAACATGAGCGTTCATGTCCGGCCCCTGGCAGTGAGCTTCGGCCTGTCTGCCTCTCCCACCATTTAGCCGTCATCCAGAACCCTCAGTGGCTCCAGGGGGCCCAAGGTGCCAACCCAAGCTCTCTGCCTGTCACTGCCTGGCCTGAGCCCTTGTCCCATGGTCACCAGTTCCTCCCTCATGCCCCTCACTGCAGCCACGAGGGTTTCCTCACTGGCCTTTTCTTTTTATTATTTATTTATTTATTTATTTATTTATTTATTTATTTATTTATTTATTTGAGGCAGCGTCTTGCTCTGGAATGCAGTGGTGTTATCATGGCACACAGCAACCTCAAACTCCTGGGCTCAACCAATCCTGACTCAGCCTCCTAAGTAGCTGAGAATACAGGTGCCTGCCACACTCAGCTAATTTTTAAATATTTTTTGTAGAGATGGGGATCTCACTATATTGCCCAGGCTGGTCTCGAACTCTTGGCCTCAAGCAATCCTCCCACTTCAGCCTCCCAAGGTGTGAGCCCCTGTCCCCACGCTCTGTTCTTCATTCACATGTCTGTGCAGGTGCTCAGCAGTCTATACACCTGTGGCTATCTGTCCCTGCATTGTCTCAGTCAGGTGCGAGACAGGGAAGAAACCTAACTCACGATGGTTTCAGCAGAAAAGGAATTCACTGGCTCCTGTAGTGGAAAAGTTCAGATGGTACTAGTCCCAACACAGTTGGGTCTCCATTGTCAAAGCCCACAGACTCTCAGCTCTGCCTCCCTTTGCCCCCTTCACCTCTAGGCAGACTCCCAGCAAGACAGCTCCTAGGCTCACATTCTCCTGCTTTGCCCTCCAGGGAAGAGAAAATGATTTTTATCAGTATTTTCAGCAAAAGTCTCAAGGCTGACACCGATTGACCTGGGCTAGGGAACCTAGAGACTCAGGCTCAGCAGCCCTGCTTAAACCACTGGGTCTGACAGAAGATTAGTGTGGTTCTCCAAAGGAACAGCAGAGGCTATGCCAGAAGAGAGAAGTGAGTGGTGGGCAGCCAGGAACTCAGGGTCCACCCAGGTTACTCTGCATGTGGGTGATTAGTGGGGCAGAGCAGAGACCAAGCCTTCCTAACCTTGGTCTCGCTCCAAACCAGAATGGGGTCTACCCTGTTTCCCCGAAAATAAGACATCCTCCGAAAATAAGACCTGCTTACAGGAAAGATAAGCTGTCCCCTGAAAATAAGACCTAGCGCATCTTTGGGAGCAAACCTTAATATAAGGCACTGTCTTATTTTCGGGGAAACAGGGTAGAATACTGGAGCTGGAAATCCCTACAATTCCTGCTCCATTTCTTATAGTGCATATGGGGAAACTGAGGCCCAGAGGGCCAAGACACTGCACAAGGTTCACACAGCCCGTTAGACCAGAGCTGGCCCTGACCATCAGTGCAAGGCAATAATGCAGGGGGCTGGGCCCAGAGCATGAGGCACCCTGATGGGCAAACTCTAGTCCAAGAAGGAAGAGCCACCTTGAAGACCAGAAGGGTGGGGAGGGGGTGCAGAGCATGGCTGGTGTCAGGCAGGCACAGGTGGTAGGCAGATCGTGACAGGGTCAGGAAGGTCCCAGGCCTCCACATCACTCGCCCCTACTGTAGCTCAGCAGTAGAGGTGGGGGAGGGAGGCCTGAACCACGAGGACAGGAGAGGTCAAGGGGCGGAGAGGCCATGAGGGGACCAGCGGGCTCTAGCAGGCTGTGGACGCTTGGCCAGCAAGGCCTGTTTACTCAGAGGCCTGCGAGGTCAAGGCCCAGGCCCTGGGTTAATTATTAACATCTGCCTGGCTGGCCTGGCTCGTGGCTGTCCAGGGTGGTGTGAGACAGAGCCCAGGGACTGCCCTCACTGCCACACTGCAGAAAGGGGGCCCTGGAGTGCTCCAGAAGGCACTGGCTTTGCAGCCCCTGGGGACTCTCACACCCCCAACTCTGAGTAAGCCTATGCTGGGATCCTGAGGGCCCCCAGGCAAGCAGAACAGGTGCCCAAGACTCAAAAAGGCAGCTGTATTTGCCTCTCACAGCCCATCTGGGGTGTCACAAACGTGGCAGGGTGTGGATAAGGCAGAAGTGGCTGTGGGGACTGGAGAAGTGTCATGGTGGTTGCGAGGGCTCAGGGGATGCCTATGTCACCAACGGGGACAGATTTGTAGCAGCGTGCAGAGCTGAGGTTGTATCTGCAGGGGCAGCGCCCTAGGCCTGCAATCAGGGCGTCTTGGCCTCCAGGTTCCCTGGGGATCTACTGGGGAGCCACTATACATGCCGACCCTGCTCAAGCTGAGCTCCATGTGCCCACTGTACCCTCACCACCTCCTCCAGCAGCCAGGACAGAGCTTCTTCCCTCTCCCAGGAGCCAGGGCTAACAGAGGAGCTGTAGGCAGGGGACAGGGACCAAGGGGCAGTGCTGGCTACCTACCCTCCAGCTTCAGCCCCAGGACAACAGTGCCCTCAGACTAACCCAAGCTGGGCTACAAGAGAGGAATGGGGGGACAAAGTGAGGAGGCTTGGCATTTACACAAGGGCTGCTATCTCCCAGCTGGGGCCCAGGCTCACCTAGTGCCTCTCAGATGATGACAGTGGGTCCTCAAGGGGGAACTTGTCACAGTGCAGACATTGACTCAGCAGGTTCGAATAGCCCAGGACTCTGCCTGCCACTCCCAACAGTCCCAGAGCTCTCTGGGGACTTTCACTTACCCGTAGACTAACAGACCATGAGCCTAACTCCAAAAGGAGCTGCACTTCAATTTACTAAGCCTTTGGGAGGTGGGGCTCGTGAAGGAGTGGAGGAGCCTGGCAGGGTGGGGGCTCAGGGACAGCTAGCACCTGGGTGTGTTGGTAGTTCCTGTTAGTTTATGGGGTACCACCTGTGGGGGTGCTGTACTTGCTTCCACAGTTGTAAAAGGAGTGTCTGGGTCAAGAGGCCCCTGTCTGTGCAGCTGGTAGGGACCATTCTGGAAAGGCCTTAGGCCTGTAGGCCACCTCAAGGGCAAAGGCTTTCTGGGGCCCCTGTGAAAACCCAGCCAAGGCAGGCGTGTGGCCTCACCTTGGAGCTCTGTGCAGTCCAGACCTTCAGCATCCACTTCAGGGCACAATTGCGCCCTTTTCAAGACACCACTTCTGCCTGAGCAGGAAATCCTGAACCAATGCTGCCTGTCCCTCCCTGAGTCAACACTTGCTGAGAAGGAGGGTGGTGGAGCAGGAAAACAGGCCTTGGGAGTGCAGGCCCGAGAGAGCTGTGTCCACATACACACACACACACACACACACACAGAGAGAGGAATGCACGCAGGTGCACAGGACGTGGCCACGCACACTTGTAGTCACATGTGCACACACAGGCACACTCATGATCACACACAAAAAGACGTGCACACACATGTGCAAACACAGGCACACCTGCACCGGAAGTGCGCACACTCGCGGACACTTGTGGTCACACATGTGTGCACATGCACACACAGACACACACAGGCCTTCCTGCCCCCAGGCGCCTTCCCGAAGACCAGACCTGTGTAAGCCACGCCCCCACACAAACATGCATAGAGACCCACAGACACACACAGACACACGCAAACTTGCCCTTGCACACTCTGCTCTCCCTTCCCAGTGGCCTCTGTGTGGTTTCCTGGACTCCCTTGCAGACACCAGCCACACAGCTCCTGAGAGCCCAGCCTTCTGGCAGCCCCAGGACTGAGCACTTGAACTTCATCCCGAGTTCCATGTTTGATGTCCTGGCACCACCGGGGGAGGGGAGGCAGTATCTGACATCCCCCCAGAGCCTGGCCAGGCCCTGCAGTGGAAAGGGGGCACCATCTCAGGGTTATTCCTGGACCAGATGCTGACGCCTGCTTTCTGCTGGGACACAGCCCCCTGGAATGGCTCACAGCAGGCCTCTCCACAGGGGCTGGATGGCGAGCAAAGGCCTGGCAGAGGAGCTCTCTGGCCTCTGGGCTGGTCGCAGGACCCAGGAGGTCCCTGCCACCACCCAGTGACCTGCCTTGTCTTCCTGGCTCACCTCCATCACGTGTGAGCCCAGCCCAGGTAAGCCAGCCTGCCTGTGGCTCCTGTCTGTAGGGCGACGGGCTGGCAGCGCCAGGACGTGCCTACACATGGCTCCCCCATGGCTGCCTGCCAAACCAATGCCAGAGCCAGGCCAAGAGCAGCAGTCTCGGGACCTGCCCACCGCCCACGTCCTGCCCAGCCTTCCATGCCTGCACCAGCAGAAGACCTGGCCCTGGACCCCTGCCTCCCCCCAACCCCCCTCCCGCACAGGACCCACACACCTATTCCCACAACAGCCTCCCTCGAGGATAGGCCTGCTCTGCAGGGCCCACCCTTGGCCCTCTCACAACAGCCGGGGGCTTTGCAAACATGTGTCCCAGGCTGCCCCTGCACCCTCTAAGGAGGTCCTGTGTGGCCTGGCCACCCTCCCCACACCTAGGGCTTGTCACTGTGCCCGCCCCTCAGCAACAATGGCTCCACTCTCTTCTTCCGGCAGCTGCTCCTGCCTCTGGGACTTTGCACTGGCTCCCTGTGGGTCTTCGCTTGGCCAGGCCTTCACCTCCTGGAGCTTCTCTTCAGTTCTCCACCTCCCCCCCCAGGGCCTTCTGAAGCAGCCCGTGGTCACTGCCAGGCACAGGCCTCCGCCAGTTCCTCCTGCTCTCCAAAATGGCCCTGTTTCGGCCTTGCTTAGTTGGCTCCTCCTTAGTTGGTTCCTCACTGGATTGTCCATGTCTCTAAGAGCCAGAACCATGTCTGTCTCACTCTCAGCCTGGAAGGGGCTGTCTGGTGGATTGTCGGTGGTCTACTGGTGTTTGTTGAGTGAATGAATGATCAAGAGAGGCCAATATCATGTGAGTTTGAAATAGGACCAGCCCTGCGTCAACCTGGGGCAGACCTATGAGGGGAATGCTGGGGCCTCTTGGAGTCCTCCTGGCCCACGCCCTCTGCTCCTGGTGGGTTAGACTCTGCCTTGGCTGCTCCTTGCCCTACATGGCAGAGAACCCCCATATCTAGTCTTCTGGATTTACAGGGGCTCCCACACTCTTCCAACCTTCTGCCCCTGTGCCTTTATCCAGGATGTTCCATTGCCTAGAACGACTCCTCTGTCTGCCTAATCAAACCTTCCCCATCCTCAGGGCACAGCCAGATCCCCCTTTAGCCTCCATAACCCCCTCCCCAGCACACGCAGCCCTGAGGCTGTACCTAACGCCTTGGCCAGCACACAAGCCAGCCTGTACCTGTCAGTAATGAGTGGCCATTAGCAGCTTCTAGACCAGAGGTTTTCTTTTGTCTTTTTTTTTTTTTTTTTTTTTTTTTGAGACAATCTCACTTTGTTGCCCCTAGTAGAGTGTTGTGTCGTCACAGCTCACAGCAACCTCAAACTCTTGGGCTCAAGCGATCCTCTTGCCTCAGCCTCCCGAGTAGTTGGGACTACAGGCGCCCGCCACAACATCCAGCTATTTTTAGAGATGGGGTCTCACTCTGGCTCAGGCTGGTCTCCAACTCCTGAGCTCAGGTAGTCCACCCGCCTCAGCCTCCCAGAGTGCTGGGATTACAGTCGTGAGCCACCGCGCCCAGCCTAGGCCAGTGTTTTTCAACCTGTTTTTATCTCAAGGCACACTTGAACCTATAGTTAAACATTTGCAGCACAAATTATGTTGATCAAAAAAAAGAAGATGCTTACTGTGCTTTGGACTTCTTTTGAAAATAATTTTATTAATGATCTTTAAAATTTTTCCTGGCACACCTAAGATCCTTTTACCGCACACAATGTGCAATGGCACACCATTTGGAAACCACCATTGTAGGCACTTAACAGACTTCTGAGCTTCTCACCACATTGAGGTCGATGTGAGGCCTGGGCAGAGGTCAGTGGGATGCATCAGAAGATAATGGGTCAGGCTTGGCACCTGTAGCTTAGTGAGTAGGGCACCAGCCACATATACTGAGGCTGGTAGGTTTGAGCCTGGCCCGGGCCTGCTAAACAATGACAACTGCAACAACAAAAAATAAATAAATAAATAACCAGGCCTTGTGGTGGGCACTTGTGGTCCCAGCTACTTGGGAGGCTAAGTCAAGAGAATCACTTAAGCACAAGAGTTTGAGGTTGCTGTGAGCTGTGACGCCACTGCACTCTACCGAGGGTGACATAGTGAGACTCTATCTCCAAAAAAAAAAAAAGATAAGGGGTCAATCAGATATGAAGAAGCTCAGAGATGGAAAGAGGGTGGCTCTGAACTTAGGAAATAAGGGCTTAGCTCCCTGGATACTTGGCTGGACAGTAAGCTAGTTAGTTCACTCATTTATTTATTCCCTTTATTTTTGAACTGTACCGTGTCTGAGCAAGTCTGCTTCCTCCTTCCCTGTGCAACTGCTGGGGCCCTGGGTGAGGACTGACCAGGCTGACAGAAGGTGGGGAAATATACGCTTCATTCTCGTCTTCCATCAGGGGTTAGCCAGCTACAGCCCCCAAGCCAAATCTGGCCTGCTGCCAGGTTGGAAAAAAGTCTAAAAGAAGAAGAAGAATTAATGACACCTGAACATGACATGAAATTCACACTTCAATGTCCATGAATTAAGTTTTATCGGAACACAGCCAGGTTGATGCATTTATTGTCTGTGGCTGATTTTGCCTGCAGTGGAAGTTGGATGGTTGCAACAGTGATTGTATGGCCCTTTGCAGAAAATGTCTGCTGCCCACTGCCCTAGGCCTTCCCCTTACCGTCCACCGGCTGCAGGCAAGTCACCCCTCCTCCCCACACTTTGTCCCGTGTGTGAGGTGGGGTGCAGCAAGACTCTGGGTTTACATCGGCAGCTGGATGACATGGCTGTCCCTGTTCATGCTTCTTTTATGCCCATAAATAGGAACTGAGCATTTACTGATTCTGAGCCAGGCAGGAGGCTGGCCTCTTACCCCAGGCCTGTCCTTAAGGGACACACACCAGAGGCATGGAGATGGTCACACTGGAGGGGCACAGAGGAGGGACAGGGAACCTGATGGCTCTCAGAGGGAGTGATGCCCAAGCTAGGCCTTTTAAATATAAGTAGAAATTTGCCGGGGAAGCATTGTAGGTGGAAGGAGCAGCTTTAACAAAGGTGCAGAGGCTGAGAGGGAAAATCAGGCCTAAACCTGAGTGGGGAGAGACAGGTAATTGGGGGCTTTGGGCAATGAGCCCTACCTGGGTTCAGCTCCAGGCTGGCACTGGTGCCCACAGGTGGCAGATGGCAGCATCTGGCAGGGGGAAGCACCAAGGGCAGAGGATAGGGCACCCTCAGGAGCCACTCCTGGGGCCCTGCCCATAGGCAGCAGTGCCTCTGAAATTGGAGGGGCCAGCTGATGGGCGGCGACCTGGGGGCTCAGCCCAGCAGGGTGGGGGCTGCCAGGGCTGCCTGGTCCTGCCCCTGGCCCCAGGCAGCCTCCAGAGTCCAGAGACAAGCCGGTTGCCACAGGTGGGGAGCCGGCAACAAAGGCCTATTCTTCTGGGTTTAAAAAAGGCTTCCAACCTGTCCAACTTTCCTTCATTAGATGCTCCAGGATGTTTCCCCTTCAAAGGCTGCTCAAGATACCTGGCCGATAAGGGCTGGGTTTTAGGAGGCTTAATCATGGCCCTGAGACCTTGGCATAAACCGTTGAGAGTGTTTGTTTTACCCACCTCCCCTCGATGCTAAAGGGGGCATGAGCTCCGTTCTGGGTGGTAGGACCTGATGACCCCAGGCATTGTGGGTTCCCTACGCCGTCTCCTTGTGGGGCAGACTCTAAGGAGGGAGGCAGCTGGGCCTAGAGTCTGATGTTTGTCTCTGCAGTGTGGCCCTGGGGCTTTGGGTCCTGGCTCCACA
Organism: Loris lydekkerianus; assembly: GCA_963574355.1. NCBI lineage: Eukaryota > Metazoa > Chordata > Mammalia > Primates > Lorisidae > Loris > Loris lydekkerianus. The sequence goes on from CAUYPK010050559.1 coordinate 18,870, forward strand.
GCCTCCTGACCACTGGCCATAGGTATCTCCCATAAGTAACAGTACTGGCCATCAGGCAGGAAGGGGGGCTGTCCATGCTTAGTGTCTGGTGCACAGGGCATGCATAGCATGCCCTGGATGGTGGTATCCATGGGTGGCAGGAGTTTCCCAGGCACTGTCCTGACCTTGACCCAGCCCCAGCCCCTGGGAGGAAGCATCTGGTTCCTCAGCTCCATCCTGGGCTGGCCGGACGGGTGGGAAGGTGGGCCAGGGTTTGGCTCCTCAGTAGCAGCCCTCCCACATGCACCCCCATGCCCCACCTCGAGGGCTGGGGAGCTCACGTGGTGCCTGAGCCTGGCCTGGGATGGCCCTTCCATGGGCTTCATGGCTCCAGTGGATCTAAGTTGCCACCGAGGTGGCAGCTTGAGAACTGCCCCAGGTACCCTCCCTGGCCCTCACCTGCAACAGACTCCCTGGGCCCTGTGCATACCAAGTCCCCCTTGTCTGTGGGCTCCCCCTGAGGAGTGCCCAGGTGAGGGAAGCTCACACCCTCACACTGTGCTTGCCCCCCCCCCCCCCCCCCCCCCCCCCGGCCGTGGGCGCGGAGAGCGCAGACGACGGTGGGGGTGGTCCCCCCCCCGGGCGGCGGGGTGGCC
>CAUYPK010050564.1:0-14067 GCA_963574355.1 Loris lydekkerianus
TAGTTTACAGTTTTTCTTTTGCAATAAATATTGAAAAGCTTTTAACCTACTGATTCCTCAAGTATTGTAACTGTTTTGGGTATATATTTTTATTTTTGAAATTTACCAGTGGCTGCTGCATTTTCCACCTTGGCTTATACTTGAGTCACTAAGTTTTCCCAGTTTTTAGGGTAAAATTAAGGGGGTTGGCTTATACTCGGGTTGGCTTATACTCGAGTATATACAGTGGTCGTTTTCCATATTGTTGATTAGATTTGATGTACTTCATTGAAGATTTTTGCATCTCTGTTCATGAGTGATATTAGTCTTGCATTTTCTTTTCTGTAAGAAAAGTAATGGTGGGGCAGCACCTGTGGCCCAAGGAGTTGGGTGCTGGCCCCATATACCGGAGGTGGTGGTAGGTTCAAACTCGGCCCCTGCCAAAAACTGCAAAAAAAAAAAAAAAAAAAAGAAGAAGAAGAAAAAAGAAAGAAAAGTAATGGTGGTCTCACACAGTAAGTTAGTGAGCTGAAGCTTTATAAGAAGTTATTATATTTAATGAGTTAGTGTTATCCCTGCTTCCAATTTCTGGAAAACAGTGTAGAGAACTTATATGGTTTATTCCTTAAATGTTTGGTAGAATTAAATAGTAAACCATGTAAGCCTGGTATTTTCTTTTTTGGAAGCTTATTATTTATTCAATTTCTTTAATAGTTACAGACCTATTCAGATTATCATTTTCTCCTACATGAGTTTTGGTAGTTTGTCTTTCAAAGAATTGGTCTACTTTTTCCAAGTTATCAAACTCAGGTCATAAAATTATAATAGTCCTTTATCACACTTAAAAATTTTTTTCTCTCATAAACATCTATACTTTTTAAAAAAATTTGAGGCTAATGTGAAGGTACAAACAACCAGGTCACAATATTTGAATTTGTTATGTAGAGCCCTTCTTGTGGTTGTGTCCCACACCCGGAAGTTCCATTATATACCCGGACACTGGGCCCATTAGACGGGAGCAACACCACCCTCCCCCTCCTCCCTTTTCCTTCCCCCTTATCTTCCTTCCCCCTATTTGAATTTAATTGAATTTTTCTCCTATGTGGACATGAATTAGATAATCTATTGGTTCATACTACCATTGAGTACATTGGATATTTGCTTTTCCATTTTTATGGTACTTTACTAAGAAGAATGTGTTTCAGCTCCATCCAGGTTAATATAAAAGATGTAAAGTCACCAACTTTTTGTTAATAACTGAATCGTTTTCCATGATATATGTATGCAGTTTGTTAATCCATTCTTGAGTTGGTGGGCATTTAGGTTGTTTCCACATCTTTGAGATTGTAAATTGAGCTGCAATAAACAATCTAGTGCAAATGTCTTTATGATAAAATGATTTTTTTTTCTTCTGTGTAGATGTCAAGTAGTGAGATTGCAGGGTCAAATGGGAGATCTAATTTGAATTCTTTGAGGATTCTCCAGACTTCTTTCCAAAGAGGTGGTATTAATTTGCAGTCCCAACAATGTAAAATGTTCCCCTCTCTTCACAGCCATGCCAGCATAAGCAACTTTGGGACTTCGTGATGTAGGCTAATGTTATCGGAGTTAGGTGATATCTCAGGGTGGTTTTGATTTGCATTTCTCTGATGATTAGGGATGATGAGCATTTTTTCATGTTTTGTTAGCCATTTGTCTGTCTCCCTCAGAGAAGTTTCTGTTCATGTCTCTTGCCCAATGATATATGAGATTGTTTACTGTCTTTTTGGTTGATTAATTTGAGTTCTCTATAGATCCTAGCTTCAAGCCTTTGTCAGATTTGTAACATGCGAATATATTTTCCCATTCTGAAGACTGTATGTTTAATTATTGTGTCCTTAGCTATGCAGAAGCTTTTCAATTTAAGTAAGTCCCATTTGTTTATTTTTGTTGTTGCAGTTGCAACTGTGGTCTTCTTTATAAAATCTTTCCCTAGGCTGACATCCTAGTTTTTCCCATACTTTCTTCTAAGATTTTTATGGTTTTGATGTCTTTAGATTTAAAGCTTTTATTCATCTTAAGTCAATTTTTGTGAAATAGTGAAAATTATGGCTCCAGTTTCAGTCTTTTACATATAGTTTTCCAGTTTTCCCAGCACAATTTATTGAGTAGGGATTCTTTCCCCCAGTGTGTGCTTTTGTTTGGTTCATCAAAGATCAGATGGCAATAAGAGACTGATTCCATGCCTTGGTTTTCTGTTTGGTTTCATATATCTATGTCTCTATTTTTGTGCCAATACCATGCTATTTTGATCACTGTGGACTATGTTAAACTATTTTAAATTGCACACAGACTTTATGTCTATCCTGTATAGCCTAAAGTCTGGTAAAGTGATGCCTCCAGCTTTGTTTTCAGTACTAAGAATTGCCGTGGCTATACAAGGTTTTTTTCTGGTTCCATATGAAATGAAGAGATATTTTTTCAGTTCTTTAAAGTATGATGTTAATACTTTAATGGAGATTGCATTAAATCTATAGATTGCTTTGGGTAGAATAGACATTTTAAAAATGATGATTCTTCCCAGCCAAGAGCATGGCATGTTCTTCCATTTGTTAATGTCTTCAGCTATTTCTTTTATTAGGGTTTCATAATTAGAGTTTCACCTCTTTTGTTAGGTATGTTCCTAAGTATTTTACTTTCTTTGAAGCTACTGTGGAGGGAGTCCTGTCTTTGATTAGCTTATCTTAGTTGAGAAGCTGGGGTTCTCTTTCCTCTGTCTCCTCCAGAGTGGCTAGCAAGGACATGTTTCTTGCCCACCATCTTGCTCTGCCCCTTCCTTTATTATACTTTTAATATTCATAGGACAGATAGTGAAAACCCCTATCTCATTTCCTACGTTTGCAAACTGTGTCTTTTCTCTTTTTTCTTGGTTATCCTAAATGGAAGTTTATTCATATTACTGACATTTTCATAGACCCAGCTTTGGCTTCATTGACTTTACTCTCCCTCCCACTGACTGTTTTTAATTTCATTGCTTTCTTCTGTAAGTTTTATTCTTTCTTTCTTTTTTTCTTTTTTTTTTTTGCTTTAAGCTTATATTTCCCTTATTACTATAGTTTCTCCAAGTGAAATATAGGTTATTGATTTTGAATCTATTTTTTGTTCCAGCACATGTATTCAATGCACAATCAGCTAAGGAATGACGCATTTGCTTCACTTCACTATCTTAGATGAACTCAGTAGAGTAATTGTTTTCTTTGAAACTGTATCGTATCTGATCTTAAAATTATTGCAGAGATCTATTTTCTCCTAAAATATTCTATCTACTACATGGATGACTTTGAGATTCAAATTGTTTGGGACTTCAGGTCATATTTTTGCAGTATTCTGACACTTGAATTGCTCTGTTGCTTTAGTATAGTTCCTGTATTGGTATTTCCACACTGGTATGGAAGGTGATGTGGGTTCTTCTTCCTTTTCTATTTTTGGCTAATGAACTGTAGCTTACTAATATAGTACATTTCCATGACAAGCATTTGATTTGTAGCCACTAAATATTCTTACTTTTGTACAATTTAAGTTAATATGGAAAGCGTAATAGTTCTCTGAGATTCAAATTCAGATTGCTAATCTGTGGTTCATATATGACTATAAGTGATTCAATAATTTATCAACTATTACACTTAAAATTATGCATTTCAAAATAATATAAATTGTTTTCAACTAAGGGCCTGTACACATGTGTGTAAGTGTACAATTTTAATTTTGTACATTGTCAAATGGTCTATGAAGCTAGTGTATGATGCCCCATGATCATATCAATGTACACAGCTATGATTTAATAAAAAAAAAATTGTACATAATATAAATATGGGTAAACCATTAGGTAACTTAAAGAAACACTTTATCCTTTTATAGCCAGTGATGTATATCTTTCAACTAACATTCTTTCTAGAATATGATGCAACAGTAGATAGAAATGTATTATTTGGGAAAAATTAATAAAAATTCATTAGTTACATATTTTTCTCCTAAGGTGAAACTCTTTAGGATTTAATTTTCATTCTATTCAAGGAGTAAGAAATATATTTACTTGTGGAATGAGTCTTGTGAGATAATTTTCTGAAAATTCTATTCCAAGATCAAGTCACAGAAACAGAATGAACCAAAATCCTATCTATTTCTCCTGCAAACTGTTTGTTGATTATGGAGTCAGCATGACAAGAGTAAGTTAGTAAGTTGGAAGTGGGACATATTGATAAGGTGGATAAAAGAAGGTACTAAAATAATCCTCTGAATTGTAAGGGGGGATCAACTTGAGAAGGCTTTGAGGGAACTATTAATGTCATTCCTTAGAATAAGCAACAGCCACTCTCTTGAATGCACATTGCTGTTTCCTGGAAGGTTTTGTAAAGATGTATGACCAAAGTATCCTTTTTCAAAGAAATTCCTTTTCATAAGAAATGAATGAAAAGCATCTCAAATCTGTTTTCTCCCAGGGTCAAAGATCAAAACTGAATATCCTAATAGGAAGTGTAAGCTGGCCCAGAACATGCCGGAATACCTTCTTGTCTAATTGGTTTTGCAAAATACATGAATATATTTTGTCCAGTTTACATTTACTGCTGATAGATTTTTGTCAATGATCATTGAAAATAACATTTATTTACTTAGTGCTCAGCATCTAGAAGGGCAGACAGGTATAGTTTATCGCCAAAAATAAATGTCTAATTAAAGTAGAAGTCTACTATAAATGAGCAAGAATTCTCAGTGGTTGGCACAAAGTACGGTTCAACTTTTTTGATGGTAATATTGCAGACAATAGAGTCACCTCGGGCGGGTGCTTGGTTCTCCACGTTTTTTCTATTCTCTGGCCTCTTATAATGTCTCTTCTGGCACTTTTCCATATTTTTCTGCTCCCTGAATCCTCATCTCCACCCTGAAGAATGTTTTTTCTGCTGTATTACTCTTGTTATGGCAATAGCAGATTTCTGTGGACACCCATCCCCACAACTTTCCATAACAGCAGGTTCTTTAGAATGAAGCATTTATGAGAAAAATAAGCTCTTCAATTGCCCTTTGTAGAATACCATCAATAACATTTTATGCTAGAAGACTTCCCTTTCTTCGGAGTAAGGAGAGAATAAATCAAAGAGGTAAGAGATAAAAAAAATATATTTTTTGTTTTTTTTGACATTATTATATAAAGCATCTAGATTTTGTGGAACAGTAAAAATATTCTATTATATGTTTATTATTTAATGTTATTCTGATTTGACTTAATAATGTTTAAAATCCAAAATACTCCCAAGAACTGAATATCAGAGAGGAGTTAGGGAAAAAAAGGAGTAAATGGAAGCAGCAGGCAGGAATGGAAAAAACCAAACGTTCGGAACCGTGTTACATGAGTAGCCCATTCTAGAAACATCGTACCTTGGAATAGTTATTTTGGTAGATAAAAACCTTTCAACAACAGGTCTTTCTGATGCTTTTGCTATTAAGTACTCTCAATGCAAGGCATTTTTCTGTGATATAATATACTAGCGTATTATCCTCTATTTTTGTTCCTCAGTGATATTGATATACGATCTCTTAAACACATGAATATCCAAACGAAAGTTACCTCCTCCTGCCCTGCCCGGGAGGAATTTTAGGAGCCAATACAGTTTGGGGTTCCCAGAGGCTGATCTTCCTTAAACTGAAGAAAGACAAATTGTGTGTTTAGGTTTGTGAATAAGCTTTGGAGAAAGGCAAACTGTCTTTTCACTGAAATAGTGCACATATGCAACAGAAATGAAGAAGATGGGACGGAGGGAAGAGACGGAGGCAAGTGGGGAAGACTTTGCAACTAATCAGACAGTGGATTTTAGTAACTTTTTCAATATGATAAATTTTGCTCATTAAAAAATCAGCAATATATGGAAAATGAAGCATATTATTATATTATGACTCACTTTAGAGCAGGCATCCTCAAACTTTTTAAACAGGGGGCTAATTCACTGTCCCTCAGACTGTTGGAGGGCCAGACTATAGTTAAAAAAACAAACAAACAACTGTGAACAAATTCCTGTGCATACTGCACATATCTTATTTTGAAGTAAAAAACAAAATGGGTACAAATACAATTCACACCACTGTGGTTTGAGGACACCTGCTTTAGAGAGATAAAAGCAAGTAAAGTGATGAAGACTCTGTAGCTAAACAGTTAATTCATTTAACTGCTGAAGAGGCCATTTGCAAATGAGTAGCTGAGGCTTGAGCAGTGATTGCATAAATCCCCATCTTATTCGTATGTACAGCTGATAATCTCATTAAGAAACTTCCCCAAAGGGTCAAAGAGGTGAGTGTGTAAGAGATTGAAACAGATAACTCCATTAGTTCACTTTTCTTTTTATACCTTATGTTTGTCAAACAGTGTGACCACAAGGGTCCATTGCTTAATTAATACTTACGGGCAGGACAGAGGAGTTATGATGGCTTGTCTAGGAAGAGCGCCAGATCTGAAAGGGCAGTCTTGCTAAGAAACACTTAAGATACAAACAGCTCGTTAATCAAGCAGTTGGGAATGCCAAGAGGCATTAAATAAGTTGTAAGAAGTAAATCTTAGAAGAGTTCTTGTTCTTTTAAATCAGCAATTGCATCACTTGATGAAGATGACAACTGGCTTGATTTCCAACTTAGCGTAAGAGCTACTAAAAAAAATTCTTTATAGAGACCACAGTGTGTGTAAGCAACCTTACATAGGATATGAGTTGGTGTCGGTGTATTTTACGTACCTAGGTTCTCACTATGTGAAGAAAGAATGGGCTGTAACTCTGATATAGAGAGATAAGCTATATTAATTAATTATTAATCAATTGTCATTATTTTCTCTTCCTGAGTGTACAACCAAACTACTTTTTCTGGGCTTCTGAGTAAAGTGGAGCCCATGTGATGGAGATCTGACCATGAAATAGGAATGAATGTTATATCTGGCAGGCCCAGGCACGGCCCAGACAAGTGTCTGCTGTTTTTCTCTGGCCTCTCTCTTCCTCCACTTAGCTGGATATAGACTTGCAGTGCTGGAAATGCCCGAACTTCTATCAGACTTGGTCCCTGAATTGCCACATGGAACAGAATATGCCATTGTAATAAACTGCTCTTTTTGTGGGGTCAAAATAAAGTATGCTCTGTTAGCCCATTGACATTTTTTCATATAGATACAGTGGAACCTTTATAAGTTGTCCACCCAAGGGAATGTAGTGAACTGGTCAGCGTACGAGGTGGTCAACATACGAACTGTACTGATACATACATGAGGTGCATGCCTGGACTATGAAATTAGGTCAACTTAAGGAGGTGGTCAATGTAGGGAGGCTGTCGACAGTGGAGGTTCTGCCATACTGTATTTATCCTAACTAACATAACTGCAATCTCTACTACCTGCTTTAGTTTATTATCATTTTTCCAGTTTTTTATTCATGCCCTTTTCAAAGAGTATTTAGTGAATGTTCTTTACCTGCCACAGATATTGCCAGCTTCTAAAAAGCTAGAAGAAGTTGACAGGCACAGGGGAAAAGCTTACCTTAGAGCTTTGGCATCTCCGCAGTGTCCCTGGGATGAGGCTTTGGTTCTGAGGCAGCTTTATTGAGCCAGGTGCTTTATTCCCTTTGTGCCCAGAGACAATTGAGTATTCTGACTCTCGGATGCCTGAGAATCGTGGTTTGAAACCACTATTTCCTTCTAGTTTGGGTATATATTGAATGAAGGTTTTGTCTTTTGTCAGTTTCACATTATGGCGAACTCTTCTTCTTTTCATCCTAGGGGTTGCATTTCCTGACGCGTTATTATTAGCTGTTGAACATAAATAAAGCTTTTTATATACTCTCCCAGAATCACAGTTATAAGAAGCTATCATTTCTATCCTTATTCAGTTACACGGAGCTTCATTTCTTCTCTTGTTATAGATGACCTCTTTGTGCAAAGACCACCATCCAACAATGGAGACTTATAATATTTCTACTGGATAGTGCCAGAAAAGTATTATGTCTGGTTTCAGCCACAAAAGACTCTGATATAAAAAAAGCCTCTGTGATAGGTGATGACAGAAAACAAAATACAGTGCACATTCTGTGCCTAGAAGTTTAGCTCTTTCCCATCCTGATGATGAGTTTTATATTCATCTGACGGCACATTTAGAACCAGGGTTCTGTTATTAGATTGATGATGAATGCGCGCAGATGTACATGGCATTTTACTTATGAAAAAGGTAATAATTTAGGAAATGAAAACTTGTTATTTAAAAGCTGGGCAAACATTTTAAGGACTAATTCTTCTTGTCATCAAGCAAATGACCTGCTGTCCTGACCATGGTATTGATGTTTCCAATAGAATTAATCAGCTGAAATTAGATGAGTTTGATCTGGAAGTCCGTGATTTTTTTTTTTTTTTTTTTTTTTTTTTGAGACAGAGCCTCAAGCTGTCACCCTGGGTAGAATACCATGACATCACAGCTCACAGCAACCTCCCGTTCCGGGGCTTAAGCAATTCTCTTACCTCAGCCTCCCAAGTAGCTGGGACTACAGGTGCCCACCACAATGCCTGGCTATTTTTTTGTTGCAGCTATCTTGTTTGGCAGGCTCAGGCTAGATTTGAACCCGCCAGCTGTGGTGTATGTGGCTGGCACCTTAGCGGCTTGAGCCACAGGCACTGAGCCGGAAGCCTGTGTTTCTTAAACTTGGGAAGGAGGTAGGGAGCCATTTGAGAATCAGATGAAAGCTAAAGGTCTTTGTCCCAGAAAAATACACAAACACTCCACATTTTATATATTCAGGGAATTTTTGATCTGTCAACCTCAACAACTCCATGGTAGTAGATCTCAGCCCTTGAGCATGTAGACTTGGAGAAAATATTTTGTGAAAAAGCATAGGATCTGACTGAGACCCAGTGTTCATTATCTCAAATCTTCAGTGGAGAATGGCATAGTAGAAAATTCTAAAGCAGGACCCACTGATGTGGTGCTTTCAAGCTTCCATATATATAAAATTCATCCAGAGATGATGAGAAAGAAGGGCAGATTCCTGGGATGCAATTCTAGAGATTTTCATTGAGTCATTCTGGAATGGGAAGCAGGAATCTGCCTTTCAATAACTAATCCTCATGATGCTTAAGTCAGCTACATTTTTTTTTTTTTTTTTTTGTAGAGACAGAGTCTCACTTTATCACCCTCAGTAGAGTGCTGTAGCATCACAGCTCACAGCAACCTCCAACTCCTGGGCTTAGGTGATTCTCTTGCCTCAGCCTCCCAAGTAGCTAGGACTACAGGTACCCGCCACAATGCCCAGCTATTTTTTGGTTGGAGTTGTCATTGTTGCTTGGCAGGCCCAGGCTGGATTCGAATCTGTCACCTCTAGTGTATGTGACTGGTGTTCTAGTTGCTGAGCTACAGGCATTGAACCCCCTCACCACGTTTCTATGGATAAAGAACTGAGACAAAGAAAAAAAAAAAAATCAGCGTTTAAATCTGGATTATAGTGAGAAAATGTCCATGGCTAAAATTAGAAATTTTTCATTTTACCTTCAACTATAAATTAGAATTTCTTCCATAAAAAGTTTCTTTCCTCTCATGACTAGTATCCCTACATCTAAGAGAACATGTCTATCTCCTTAGGTCTGTCTTTTGAAGAATAATGTTAATATATTAGTAATTATTATGCCAGTTATTATTAACATATTAGTTATGTAGTATATGAATTTTAATTAATGTAATACAATAATATTATTGTCATAATAATATATTATTAGCTTTTTACCTGCTTGTTTTATTTATTATCTTATCAAGGATATTTATAGAAGAGTCAACTCAAAATAAAAATAAAGGATACAAAGCAGATACTTCTTAAATCTCTGTAGATAAAATGACAGGGTTTTGGGGCGGCACCTGTGGCTCAAGGAGTAGGGGGCTGGCCCCGTATACCGGAGGTGGCGGGTTCAAACCTGGCCCCAGCTCAAAACTGCAAAACAAACAAACAAAAAAACTGAAATGACAGGGTTTTATTACTTGACATGAATCTTCTTCCTAAATCCAGGTTCTTCCTAAGGAACTAATTCACAAAAGAATTTGTATGTGAAAAATCATCTATCAAATATCTAATCTCCTTCTCCTGATTATTTAAATATGCATGCTGTGAGACCCATGCTGTGTATTCTTTATGAAACAAAATTTAGTTTGTACTTTGGGTTATGCTCAATATGTCCAAAATAACTAAATCTTATTAATATCAAGGGGAAATGTTAGTTTTTGTGTGTGTGTTGTGAAAAAAAGTTTTTACCTAAGCATAAATGATGTAAAACCTCCAGAAACTGGAAAGCTCTGTTCAATAGTAGAAATAGTGAAACATATTTAAGAGACAAAGATGGGTAAACCAGTTTAGGTCAAAGATGATCACCCGGGGGATGCAGTCTCAAAACTGTATTGTCAATCACTGCATTCTTGCTTAAAAGAGGGAGTAGAGCTGAGCAGTCTTCAAGGGACTAAATGAATCTCAAAACCTAAATTTTTTTTTTGAGACAGAGTCTCACTATGTTGCCCTTGGTAGAGTGTTGTGGCTTCACAGCTCCCAGCAACCTTTACCTCTTGGGCTTAAGTGATTCTCTTGCCTCAGCCTCCCAAGTAGTTGGGACTACAAGCGCCTGCCACAATGCCCAACTATTTTTTTGTTGCACTTGTCATTGTTGTTTTAGCTGACCCGGGCTGGGTTTGAACCCACCAGCCTCCATGTGTGTGTAACCACTGTGCTACTTGCACCGAGCCAAAGCCTAAAATATTTGCTATTTGGTCTTTTGAAGAAAATGTTTGCTGGTTCCTAATCCATATTTTTTTCTTTTTAGATTTATTAAGTATAACTGACAAATGAAATTATATATATTTATGGTGTATAACATGATGTTTTGCCATATGTATACATTGTGAAATCATTAAGTCAACTATAATTAACATATATCATATACTTATCTTTTCATATTCAGGGCATTTAAGGTCTGCTTTCTTTGCAGTTTTCAAGTATAATAAATTATGAAAAAAATAACCTGACAAAAACACATGCAAAGAATCTGAATAGAAATTTCTCAAGAGAAAACATACAAGGAGAGGAGTCAAGATGGCCAGATAGAATCAGCTTTCCCCAGAGGCTCCTGTCCAGGGGGAGAGATGTTGGACTGAAGTGGACTTGGAGAAGCTGAAGGTGGGGAGTTGAGCATTGAAAGGAGAAAGTGAGCTGTACACCATCCCCTCTGAGATAAGCAGTGAGGCCAAGAAAGAGAAAGAAAGACAACAAAGATCAGGTAGGGAGCAATAGTCTGAAGGCTCCATTGCTGAGACCTCTCTCCCAAATCGGAGGTCTGCAATGGGCTTTCCATGAGAGACCAGGAACCAAAGGACCTCTCACCTTACCCCATGGGAGAGAGCCACTAGATCCCTGTCCTCAACACCAAGGAGGTCACACCTCTGAACCTAGGTCCCATCCTGCCTGGCACAAAAATGAATATTTTCTCTGCAATCCTGAGCACACAGCTCCTGTTCCCCCCTATCCTGGTTGCCTGAGGACTTCCCCCTGCAGGGGCTACAGTGTTTGCTGAGTTTGCTGACAGGCTGGGGTATTGTGTGGGCCAGTGAGTGGCAGCATGGGAACAGTGGTGCTGCAGCTCTAACTTTGGCGGGGAGAGGGGTGAACTTTACAGACTTCCTTTCCCACTAGAAAATACCCAGTCTCCTGGGAACTTTCAGACAGATCTGTCTGCAGATTTTTGTTTTCTAGCTGCCTGTCGACCCTCTGAACTATTTTGGGTGGGTGTTGCTCATGCTACCTGAGTGATTTTGTCTGGAACTCTTGGTGTCCTCTTGCTGTCCTCCTGGTGACCCTCTGAAATTGTTTGGGTGGGTGTTGATCATGCTGCCTGAGCAAGTTTGACTGGAACTCTCAGCCAGAGATGGCCTCCTGGCGACCCTTTGAGCTCATTTGAGTGGATATTGCTCTCATTGCCAGAGCAAGTTTGACTGGAACTCTCAGCCAGAGCCATCTGAGGATTCTTGTTCTTCTGGGTGTTGCTGACAGGGGCTGCACATTCATCACTTATTTGTTTTTATTTGAGCAGTTGTGGCATTACAGCAGCGAGGGACAGATTCAGTGGGTCTGTCTGTGGATTCCCCTCCTCCAGCTATTGCTGGAAGGGGGCTGGGCTTTAGGTGTTTATATCTTTGCCCAACAGAAATTCTAGCAAAATACCACTACTCCTTAGGATTAGGTAGAAGGCAGGCTGACATCAAGACAGAATCAGGTTGAGCTATCTCACCAAGCTGGCCTTCAGAGTCTCTGATGGTAGCCCAAAAGAGACCCTAGGGAGGCAGTAGACTTAAAGCCACAATCACAAGCCCAAGCTCATTGGAGAAGGGGTGGTTAGCTCAAGTTCCTTGGGCCTCCTGATCCAGTCTCACCCCACCAGTTTTAATTCCCAAATAGAATAGTATAGTGTTTTATAAGGGTCCCCAATTAGATTACCTCTCAATAATTATTCAGGGACAACCTATCATTTTAACTTAAAGGGTATAATTAATTTATTTTTTTTAAAAAGCTGAAAACACCCCTAGGGAGAAACCAGCAGAAGAAATCTGGAAACATGAAAAATAAGAGCAGTTCAACTCCCTCAAGAAGTTACAAAGGAGCTGGAATAGAAAATACATTCCATAGAGAAATTGCTGAAATGTCAGAAATAGAATTCAGAATATGGATAGCATATAAGATGATTGGAATGGAGGAAAAGATGTAAATATAAATAAAAAATAGTTCAAAAGTTGTCCCAAGAAATTAATGAATTCAAAGACAAAGTCACCAAGGATATGGACATAATGAGGAAAGATATAGCAGAGCTTAAGGTATTGAAAAAGGCATTTGAGGAGTTTCAAAACACAGTAGAGATACTCAGGAATAGAGCAGAACAGAGAGAAAAGAGAATTTCAGAAACTGAAGACAAGACTTTTGAACTATCCCAAGCATTCAAAGAGGAAGAGAAAAGGAGACCAAAAACAGAATATTCCCTGAAAGAGTTATGAGATCAAAAGATCTGAGTTCAAAAAGATCAAATGTCCAGATTAAAGGGATTCCTGAAGAAGAAGAGGATGGTCCTAAAGGTATGGATGTTCTACTCTAAGACATTATAGTGGACAATTTCCCAAGTATTGTGAGAGACATAGAAACCCCATTTACAAGTGGGCAAGAGACTCAAACAGAAACTTCTCTGAAGATAATACAGATGAATGGCCAACAAACACATAAGAAAATGCTCATTGTCTTTAATCATCAGAGAAATGCCAATCAAAGCCACTCTGAGATATCACTTAACTTCAGTAAGATTAGAACACATCACAAAGTCCCAAAACTATAGATGCTGGCATAGATGTAGAGAGAAGGGAACACTTCTTCACTGCTGGGGAGATTGCAAACTAATATAACCTTTATGGAAAGAGGTATGGAGAATTCTCAAAGAACTAAAAGTTGACCTCCCATTTGATCCTGCAATTCCATTACTAGATGTCTAACCCAGAAGAACAAAAATCATTTCACCACAAAGGCATTCGCACTAGAATGTTTATTGCAGCTCAATTCTTAATTGCCACGTCATGGAATCAACCAAAATGCCCATCAACCAATGAATGGATTAACAAATTGTGGCATGTGTATACCATGGAGTACTATTCAGCCATAAGAAACATCTTTTATGTTATCTGGATGGAGTTTGAACACATTCTTTTTAGTAAAGTATCTTAAGAATGAAAATAAATGCAATGTACTCAATACTAATATGAATGGAAGACTCCCAAGTGCCCATCGACCCACGAATGGACTAGCAAATTGTGGTACATGTATACCATGGAATACTATGTAGCCTTAAAGAAAGATGGAGACTTTACCTCTTTCATGTTTACATGGATGGAACTGGAACATATTCTCCTTAGCAAAGTATCCCAGGAATGGAAGAAAAAGTATCCAATGTACTCAGCCCTACTATGAAGCTAAACTATAGCCTTCACATGAAGGCTATAACCCAACTATACCACAAGACTATGGGGAAAGG
>CAUYPK010050567.1:0-13989 GCA_963574355.1 Loris lydekkerianus
ACACAAACACCAATCAATTCAAATTATGGGTGTGTGGGGGTGTGGAAGGGAGTGTGCGGGCGCCAGAAATTTTTGGTGTTGGTGGTTTAAACACACCCCGGTGCCAAAAAAAACAAAAAAAAAAAAAAAAAAAAAAAAAAAAAAAACAAGAAAAGAAACGAAAATTATAGACCAATATCACTAATGAATATTGATGCAAAAATATTCAACAAGATCCTAACAAACAGAATCTAGCAACACATCAAACAAATTATACATCATGGCTAAGTGGGTTTTATCCCAGGGTATCAAGGCTAGTTCAACACATGTAAATCTATAAATATAATTCAGCACATAAACAAAGTAAAGAACAAAGATCATATGATTCTCTCAATTGATGCAGAAAAAGCTTTTGATAATATCCAGCATCCCTTCATGATCCCTTAAGAAACTTGGTAATAAGAAAATTGGTATAGAAGGGACATTTCTTAAACTGATAGAGGCCATCTATAGCAAACCCACAGCCAATATCATATTGAATGGAGTTAAATTGAAATCATTTCCATTCAGATCAGGAACCAGGCAAGGTTGTCCATTGTCTCCACTGCTCTTTAACATTGTAATGGAAGTTTTAGCCATCGCAATTAGGGAAGAAAAGGCAATCAAGGGTATCTATATAGGGTCAGAAAAGATTAAACTTTCACTCGCAGATGATATGATTGTATATCTGGAAAACACCAGGGATTCTACTACAAAACTCTTAGAAATGATCAAGGAATACAGCAGCATCTCAGGTTACAAAATCAACATTCATAAATCAGTAGCCTTTATATATACCAACAATAGTCAAGCTGAAAAAGTCAAGGACTCTATTCTGTTCACAGTAGTACAAAAGAAGATGAAATATTTATGAGTTTATCTAACAAAGAACGTGCAAGATCTCTATAAAGAGAACAATGAAACTCTAAGAAACGAAATAGCTGATAATGTTAACAAATGGAAAAACATACCATGCTCATGGCTGGGAAGAATCAACATTGTTAAAATGTCCATACTACCCAAAGCAATATAGAATTTTAATGCAATCCCTATTAAAGCTCCACTGTCATACTTTAAAGATCTGGAAAAAATAATACTTTGTTTTATATGGAATCAGAAAAAAACTTGAATAGCCAAGACATTACTCAGAAATAAAAACAAAGCAGGAGGAATCACGCTACCTGTCCTCAGACTATACTATAAATTGATAGTGATCAAAACAGCATGGTACTGGCACAAAAACAGAGAAGTAGATGTCTGGAACGGAATAGAGAACCAAGAGATGAATCCAGTAATATTCAGTCTTAAACACTAGTACTTGTTGGGTGGGGAGAGGATTTGTAGACCTAACCATGTCTTGCTCTTCTGTATAAAAGGCACGAATAGACAGCCCCAGGGCGAGGGTGTCTACCTCTTTGAGCCTTCAGCCTTCGTGTGGGCCATGACATTGCCTTGAGATTCCTGGGGAGTTCTAGTACTCACCCTGCCTAGGTATTGAGCCCCCGGCAGTCCTGTTCTTTCTCCTTCCCTTCCCTGTGTTGTTCTGGAGCCTGCACCTGACTCAGGAGTGGAATTTGCCTAGTGGTAAAATTTGCTGGGCCCTCATGCCTAGTAAAATGTCAGAAATTTAAATATGGATTGTAGAATTCTTGAGGGATGTACCTGCATTCTCCCTCACCTGACTTTTTCTCCCCTCTCTTCCTCACTTCATTCTGTTGCCTCCCCATCCCTTCCCACAGTAACCCGAAATGAACTTTCATTTGTGTATTTCTGAAAATGTTTATGAGGACCTTCCCCAGGTAGAAGGTACCTCCCAAACTCAGGGACATTCTTTTCATACTGTATGCATAGAATGTGGCAAATGTAGGTTTGTATCTATGAAGTGATTTATGGTACGTCTGATTTCAGCCTAACCATAACGCCGTCAGAGTAGGTGCTGCTGTCACCAGGATACCCACGAGAGGGCTGTGGTTCAACCTCCACCCCTTCGATTTTGAGGTTTGAGCATTTCTTTTAACAAAGAGAGCTCTGCTGTCATCTTCAGGTTCCTTCTGGCTTTCCTAAGTATATCAGACATTCTGCTAAAAGTAGAAAAACCACATGATTTGGTGGGGTGGGAGTGGGGTGGGGTCCTACAAACTTTGCATAATATGAATGAATATGGTATGGATTTTAAAACACGTACCTCTAATCTATAATTAAGAATTGCTTTTATGGCTTGGTGCCCCTGGCACAGAGGTTACGGCACCAGCCAGATACACCGTAGCTGGCAGGTTCTTGCCTGGTCCAGCTAAACAATAATGACAACTGCAAACAAAAAATAGCCGGGCGTTGTGGCAGGCACCTGTAGTCCACTACTTGGGAGGCTGAAGCAAGAGAATCTTTTAAGCCCAAGAGTTTGTGGTTGCTGTTAGCTATGATGCCACCCACAGCACTCTACCCAGGGCAACAGCTTGAGACTCTATCTCAAAAAACAAAAAGAAAAATAAAAATTAAAAAAAAAAAAAGAATTGCTTTACTAATAAGTGACCCTTTTAATTTCCGTACCTTGTAATGGGTTATGGAGCAATATACTTATCGTCTTATCAGCCTGCTGTAAAACAGGTGCTTATGCTTGGTTTGGAATTGTTGAACGGTTCCTCATACAAATATCTTTCTTATTTAATGGCATACAAAGATGATTTCCCACCCCCGTTTTATTCCTTGGCCCTTGTAGATGTGTTAAAATAAATTTCACATAGAACTTAACATGCAAGCTATAACAACAGATTTCTCAGAGTAGAACATGTTTTCATTTCCCTGGTGATTTCAGTCATTTAGCTTGCTGAAGATAGGAATAAGATCTAAGGTAAGAATGTAGATAAATTAGGTCAAAACATTATCATAATCTCTTATTTGTTTTCCCCTAGCATTTTTCAGCAAAGTAAAATATGTGTCAAAATGATGTGAAAATACTTGAAATTCAGTTTTGCAAAAGAACTAAATTTATCAATTTTGTAAAAGGTCTGGTTTTGGTAGTGTTGCAAATCTACCAAACTCCCCTCTTTAAGAAAAAAAATGTTTTTAAAGAAAAGGCTGAAACATTTTAAAAATAAGTTTCTAAACCTCTGTCATATAGCTGAGTTTTGTTCCAGCAAAAAAAAAAAAAAAGTTCCCATTTATTTTTACAATTTAAATAGTGTAGAGGTAGACCTCCTTCCCCGAATAAATTGGGTGTTTTGAAGTTCTGAAACATTCTGAGGAGAAGATCTGGCCCATAAGGGTAAATGTAAGAGTTTCTGCCTCTCAGTAGCATTCTAGACGCTGATTATCTCAAGACTGTTTTGAAAGTTAAGAAGAAGAAGGTGAGTATGTGGTTCTTTTCTTTCCCAGGCTGGGTAGTGATCCCTGATAGGAAGCTGAATGGAGTTTTGGAGTAGGAATGTTTATTGGTAGAAACTGTAGGGTGTGTCTCGTAATGGAATGTTCACTCCAAGGAGAGATTCCGGAATACAGTGGGCCAAGGAATGGAATTAATCGTAGGGTGGAGCAAAGTAGGCCACTTAATCATCCTACATATTGATTTCAGGACAAGTGTGTTTGAGGGGCAGTGTCTCTAGCGGGGAAAGGGTATGGGTAGGTTCTCAAAAGTGTTCTCTCTAGATACAAAGCGTAAGTAACAACTGATATTACAACACAGGTATTCAAATAATGCTAGAAGTTTTATTGAGCCAAAGAACTTTCAAGTGTCTTAAAGAAGGAAAAATTTTTTTTTCTCTCATGACCTATAATGCTCAAGGCACTTTAAATAAGTAATTTAATATAAATACTGTTTGATTGGTACTGCTCAATTGGAAAATAGAGGAAATTGATGCTTGCAGATTAAGAGATTTGCTCAAGGTTACATTGTGAGTAATGGAGGCTAAATTTGGCCCTAGGTCTATTAATCTTGAGCTATTTGTTTCTTTATAGCGATCCTATTGTGAAAAACTGGTCGTTTCTAATTATGGAATAGACAAAGCTCAAACTTTATTTTTTCTCAAGAGCCAGTGAGGTTTGGCTCAAGAAGTATATCTACTCCTTAATTAAAGCTTCTCTTTTGTGTTTATTAAAATTAAAATAATTGAGCACTCCTGTGATCTGCTTTGATATTATAATATAAATATGTATTTTCAGTCATTTTTTGGTTTCTGAAAATGAGAAATGCTAGCTGTTATGTGTGTGTGTAGGAAGCTAGCTGTTTCTTTTTTAAGGGTAGAATTAATATTTTATTATTTTTGTCATCAGATGGCAGTTGAGTATGTAGGCTCCATACTTCTTAACTTTTTATAAATAAAAATAATTACAATTTTTAGGCTCGGTGCCTGTAGCTCAAGCGGCACCGCTGGCAGGTTCGAATCCAGCCTGGGCCTGCCAAACGACAATGACAACTACAACCAAAAAATAGCCAGGCATTATAGCAGGTGCCTGTAGTACCAGCTACTTGGGAAGCTGAGGCAAGAGAATTGCTTGAGCCCAGGAGTTGGAAGTTACTGTGAGCTGTGGTGCCACGGCACTCTACCCAGGGCGACAGCTTTGAGGCTCTGTATCCAAAAAAAAAAAAAAGAAAAGAAAATTACAATTTTTAAATAGCCAAAGGCTGGTTATGTTTTCAGAAAATATGATTAGACTAATTCATTAATGGTGGCGTCAAGCTTTTCCTTATTAGCTCTAGAAAATTCACCCACCTTTTGTCCCTTTTTAAAAAACTAGAAAGTTGGCATGCATTTGACTTCACACTCTGAAGCAGCATCCTCACAGTTATCCACATCTACTTCAAGGAGCACCACAGTGGAATACTTTTCAGAGAGGGAATGAAAGAAAGGCTCGGCCATTTTGCAAGGCCCACACCTTGAGAAGTGTGAGACATCAACTACCACAGGTGTATCTCCAGCAGCATCCAAGGCCTCCTTAAAAGCAGACTTAATCTCCATCTGCTTCCCCATCTTGGCTGTTGGGGGTCTCCTGAGGGACCCTAAGAACCTATGCAAGTGGTTTCAAGGAGCCAAACCAAGCTTCCAGATGCTAGCTGTTTTAAACAGAAAATAATTTAATGCAGGGAATTTGATGCTTATAAGAAGGTTGGCAGTTTGGAGCAGCAGGACTGGGGCTGGGGCTGCAGGTCTGGGGACACCCTTTATCTGGCCTGCTGGAGGCACTGCCGCCGCCGCGGCCACCGTCAGGAAGTTGGAGAAGCTTCCTCTGGACATGATTGTGGTCCAGGAGTCACAGAGACATCACCACAAATGGTGGCTCAGAAGCCGCCTTGTCCATATTGGATTTATCTGAGAAAAAAAAAAAAAAAAATGAGTGTCCCATACTTTACATTTTTATAACCATGAAGTTTGTGACTAGACAATGGATTGCTGCTACAAACCCTGTGACTCTGCTTAACTTACTTTTACTCAGTCCCATGCCTGCATGTCTAATTTGCAGGGCCCTTGGCATAGGTAGTCTGGGGAGAGGAATGTTCAGTGCTTTGGTCTTTGTCATTCAGGCAGGAACACCTGATGGAAGTTGGTATGGAGGTTACTTCCCATACCATTAAAAAACAAAAAAACATAGCAATGGGATGAGACCTTGATCTGTTTCCAGGGCCACATTTTCTGACCCCTCATTAAAATGTCACCTTTGGTTTTTCTGGTTATGTGTCTTGTGGACAATTTTTCAACTTTTCAGTGTTTTGTGTAGGTAGATGTATAGGTGATAATTTTTTTTTAAACCATGCAATAGCCTCTCTAATAAGAGACTTTCTCAGTGAATATATACATTTAAAATAAATGTTTGGTTAATATATGTTATTAAAATTTTTTGAGAAGTTGGATATTATAATGGGGGGGGGGTCAAGGGTGCTAGAGCTAAACTCCAGCTCTCAATCCTACACTAACAGCAAAAAGTCCTGCTGTGTTATATCTCCAGGAGAGTACTCTGCAGAGTACCTTTTCAAAGATAGGTTGCAGAGAATCAAGTGTGTGTGTATAGCACACATAGTTATAGGTATATATTTATATACATCATTTTTCAGAGTGGAAAGTTAACTTAGAGTGTGGGTTTTACTGGAACTTTTTGATGGAATTTGTCCTTTGGAGAGCACATTAAAAGATATTTCAAAGTTATGCAGAAGTATGCAAAGGAAGGAAGCTATTTCTTAAGCTGGAGCTATATCTTTTAGTATTATTTTTAGATTAGGTGCCTAAAACACTTAAAAGTTTAATTGGTTTTGAGGGAGAGGTGGAGAGTCCTTCAAAGCATTTTTCCTTTGATGATCAATGATGTAATATGTAAACTGTTTTCTATTCTGGAGTTCCTTCTGTAGTTTTTCAATTTACTTTCTTACCTTCTTAAAAGCTTGTCTATTTAGTGGGCTTTGGATACTAGTGGATAACTTAAGGGAAACCATTGAATAAGAAGACTCTCAGTTGCTATTTAAATTCAAAGAGTATTTATCTTTTTTTTTTTTTTTTTTTTTTTTTTTAAGACAGAATCTCATTCTATTGCCCAGAGTAGAGTGCCATGGCCTCAGCCTAGCTCATAGCAACCTCAAACTCCTGAGCTCAAGCAATCTTTCTGCCTCAGCCTCCAAATGCCCAGCTAATTTTTCTGTTTTTAGTAGAGACACACTTGCTTAGGCTAGTCTTGAACTCCTGCACTCACACAGTCCTCCCGTCTCAGCCTTCCAGAATGCTAGGGTTAGAGCATTTGTTTTTCTAAGTTTTTCTTTATACAATAAGTCTTGGCTTAACTTGACCAATAGATTTGTAGAAGCTGTGACTTTAAGCAAAATGATGTGTTGACAAAACCAGGTTGTCTATAGGCTAATTGATAAAAAACAAGAGTTAAGTTTCTATAGTATATGTCTGGTCATAAAAATCACTAAACTTCTAAATAAATACCAAAATACTTCTAATATTAAACATTGAAATAAATGTGAGCTATACATACACTTAAGAGAAATTAGTAAAAACAAGTGAGGTAGCGATTTACCGTCCTACCCTAAGGTCAGGGCCTTAGGTGTCAGGAGGCTGTCTCGGAGGCTGAAGGCAGAGGCAGGAACAAATCCGGCATGGGCCTGTCCATCGTGGGGCAAACTCACACCCCCACACTCACTCGAACTGGCACAGTGAAGATATACCAACGAACTGAGTCTGAACATCTTCAGGATATGGGAGGAAACCAGAGTCTCCAGAAAAGACCCATGCAGACATGGGGGGAAAGTGCAGACTCCACACAGACAGGGGGGTTCCAGCCAGGAACTGATTTCTTTTCTCGTCAATATTATAACAAAATGATGCGGAATGAAACAGCATTGTTTAAGAACTCACTATATTTATATTGTTTTCTCCTTCATCTGTTTCTGCTCAATGCATCTGAGTGTAGGGAGAGGAAAAAAAAAAAAAAAAGGGATGCTAGAAAAACCATCTGGCTGTTTTGGAAGTATTCACGGTTATGTAATCAGTCCAATATGTGTAAAACAGCCATCAACTGAAGGGCAGAAAAGTAAAGCTGTAGCTTCAGCTGAGAATTATCCGGTTGTACTCAATTATTACTTCATTTTGAAAATGCCCTTTAAAGGGGGTAATTGCATGGAGAATCTCTGCAATTACGATCTAGGTTTTCATGCAAGAAATAGGCTTGCTGATTATAGGTTTTCAGGTAGAGAATTAAGTAGTTATTGAATCTTACATTTTCACCTATTCTGAATCTGATAGAAATATCTATGCTAAAAATAGGCTTTTGAGAGTTAATGGATTAGTTAAGTATTCAACTGTACCCTCTGATCCCCTGCTGTGTGCCAAATACAACTTGAACTTCATGCTTTCCTCTACTTCCCCACATTATTCTTATTCTTGGGGACATTGTATTTCCTTAGAGCAGTGGTTCTTAACCTTCCTAATGCCACAACCCTTTAATACAGTTCCTGTGGGTCGTGACCCACAGGTTGAGAACTACTGCCTTGGAAGACGTTCATTCTCCTAGGATTGAGGTAATATTGACTTTCCCCATCCCATGTTTTTATTCCATATTCTGTCAGGCTTGTAAGACAGGATATGTACAAGGAAAAATTTGGACTGCCTGGGAGGTTGATATCACCTGGCTAAACACCTTTGATAACTCGCTTAGCTGTCATCTACCAGCCTGGTCATTTTCTCCCTAAATCTTCCGTGCTCTACCAGCGTTTTCTCAGTCCCTATAACCTTCTGTCATTATGATCTTTATTATTATAAAACGGTTGCATGCCAATGGGAGCGGGGAGTCAGGGACAGTGTGCTTTTGCATGTACATGACCTGTCTTACTGGTTTGTAGCTGTTTAATGGGGGTGTATGACTAATACTGCCCTCGCTTAATGTATTTTTTCTTTCTTTTTTTTTTTTTTTCTTTGTTTGCTATTCTAAGGTGGGATCTTTATGTGTTGCCCTGGCTATACTTGGAACTCCTTGCCTCTTGAGTAGCTGGGATGTCAGACATATGTCACTATGCCCAGTGTAATATGTTTTTTTTTTTTTTTAAGCTGCTCACCCTTCAAACCATCTCTCTCATTGGGATTATTCTGTAATGGTGATCTCTAACTGGAATTACTGTGCCTCAAAAAAAAAAAAAAAAAAAAAAAATTCAGGAATTTCACTCAGTTTACTAAATCTTATTTTCCTACCTTTTCTACTAAACCTTTTCTTCAACTTTGTACATCTTTGTACAACTTTGAACTTTTTTTTTTAGTTGTCTGGCTTTTTGTGCATTTATTTCTATGTTTTGTCTAAATTCCAGGGTTGTCTTCAGTGGACAACCTGAAGGGTTATCTCTGGAGGGAGAGAGATCATCTGCATGTATCTCATGTGATTTTTATAAGCTCTATGGAAGCTATTTTTATTGCCAACTTCTGGATTAAAAAATATACAAAGTTCAGTTTGAACCCAGGCCTTCTGATGTGTGGTAGTACAATGGATGTAGCTGTTTCAAATTTCATATGTGTACATCAATCTTTCTTAGAGAAGAAAATCTCTCTTCCTTTGTCAAATGAGACTTCTGCATTCTTCTGCACTTGCGATAGCCACAGTAATGCCAGCTTCTAGTTGGTTTAGACTCGGGTTACTGCCAGTCATGATAGGAAGGTGGTAAGATTTTGCTAGTAGGTTTAGCCCATCAGTGCCCTCTTTCTGGGGTAGGTTATGGGAATCAATTCCATCTAGGCACCCAGACTGCCAAACTGCACTAAATATGAAATGGGTGCCAGGGAAGCAGCGGGCAAATGTCTGTTATAAGACCTGATGTTTTTATTCATTATTTCACACATTTTCAAAATTTAATAGTTCTGTTTGTTTATTTTGTTTTTGAGATGGAGTCTTGCTTTGTTGCCCAGGCTACAGTATAGTGGCAGCATCATAGCTCACTGCAATCTCAAAGTCCTGGGCTCAATATTCCTACTTTAGCCTCTGGGTTGCTGGGACTACAGGCCCATACCATCACACCTGGCTAAATTTTCTTTCTTTCTTTTCTTTCTTTTTTGTAGATAATGGGGTCTTGTTCTTACTCAGGCTGGTCCTAAACTCCTGACATCAGTGATCCTCCTGCCTTGGCCTCCCAGAGTGCTAAGATTACAGGGATGAGTCACTGTGCCAGGCCTCAAATTCTAATAATTTATTTTAGGTTTCATTATAGAAATTCAGAAAGCCAACTCATAAGAGAAGACAGTATGAAATCAATAATGCAACTGTTTTGAAGAAGCCTTTACTTTCTTCAGAAGCCTTCTGTGAGCTTGGGGAAAGTATTATTAGAGTAATTATAAGTTGGAGTTTCAAGAACTGTATAAGCTGGAAGATCAAAGATGCAAAGTAATTGGGGATGTAAGTGAAAAAGTAACTGGTGATTTACCAAATAGTGGTGGATAGCATGTAAATGAGGCTAGTGGTTTTATTTGAGGGCTTAGGGCACAGGCAGGAAAGGGCTGCAGGACTGGAAAAGGTATATTATCAGTGTAATATTTAATGAGTTACGCTATCAGGACACTTGATAGTTTGGTATTTTTGATATGGAGATGTTTTAGGCACTGACAGGGTCCCTGTTGTAATTGACTACAGGCACGAAGAGGCCAGTGATTTAGATTTGGTATTGAATGGACCTGAATATGATCCCTGAAATTGACAGAGTATGACAGGAATAAGGAAGAATATGTTTACCATGAGCAAACTGTCCAGCTCCTTATTCTGAAGAGGGCAACTGGAAGTTAAATGATTTAATAATAGATAAAGTGGTATTATACCTGGATGCCAAGACCCTTGGAGGAGGAGGGTGGTTGTTCATGAACTAGAATGGTACATTAGCTCAGAAGTTGCAGGGGCATTCAGGAAAATGCTGACTTTGCTCCTTCCCTGCCTTGCAGAGGCTGGGGGAGAATGCACCGAGTCCGTTTGATGCCACACGATGGGGATGGTGCAATCAAGGAAAAGGCAGAACACATGAAGGCCAGCAAGTAGAGGAAGTCCTTATGGCAGCCATTAGGAATGGTGTAACACACTTTTGGGAATTAGCTGTTTCTGAAGTACAGTGGAAATCATCAGAAAGAAAGGGGTGTGGGTATAGACGGGGGAGAAAGAGCCTGGGAAAGTGGCACATTAAGCCACTCTGGGCAGTGATCGTGGATCTGGGGCCTGCAGGAGACTGTTGGAAGGTGAAGACTACATTTACACTCTCTGTGGTGCTATTCCAGACTTTATTATTTTACTGTTACCAGTGACTGTTGCTTGAGCTCCTCCTCCTGGATCTCCCTTGAAAGTGAGTTCCAGCTACTTGGGAGGCTGAGGCAAGAGAATCGCTTGAGCCCAGCAGTTGGAGGTTGCTGTGAGCTGTGATGCCACAGCACTCCACCCAGGGTGACAGCTTGAGGCTCTGTCTCAAAAAAAAAGAAAAGAAAAAAAAAAAGAAAGTGTGCTTCTTGCTATTTATAGCCATGCACTATTTCACTGGCCTCTACTCATACATCCAGGTTTTTTAACTATAGAAATCTCTCTCAGTCTATATAAGCATGTAAAGCCAATTTACCATGAAACCATGCCAGCCACGTCCTCCAGATCTGCCTCCAACCCTCTGCCCAGGTGTATACTCTGTTTTGTTTGGTGTGCCTTTTAAGATGCCTTGTTATTTTGTAGGTATTTGTAGCAGGACTGCATATTTTAGTTTTAAGTGCTATCTACTAGGGTGCCTTATTCTTTACGTGTGAAAAAATAACTTGTGGAATATGGGCAGTCAAAAGGGACTCCAGTCATAGTGTAAGAGAAGCACTCTATATCTGTGGCGTTTCAATTGACCCATGTATAAAAATGTTCTTAATTCATTTCTCCCTGTCAGCTTTGTTAAGTAGTATTGTTTTTATACTTAGAAAAGCTGTAAATTGACAATATATTCATCTGAAAAATTAGATTTACCATCTTTTTACAGTGCTTCATTTCTTTTTTGCTTTTTTAAAACAGAAATGTATTTACTGGGCCAGTTTCCCATTTGTTCCAGCAGGGTCCTTTCAGTGCCGCTTCTGTCTGAAGGAACATCCTCTGCAAGCCTTGCTTTCCCTCTTGTAGGCTGGCAGAGGACACTACAGCAACTGACACACAGAACTCCTGTCTGCGCCTGGCTAACCACCGTGCTGGTTTTATAGCATCCTGCACATTTCACCTCCCTGAAGTGGGAATTGGGGCCCTGTATCAGGCAGGCACTTCTTGTACTTCCTCTTCTTCTTTTCTGCAGAGGGATGAAGGAGAGACCCTTTGTGAGAGGCATGTTCTTGTGTGGAGGCCGTCACTACCAGAAAACACATTTCAATTTCTTAATTGACTTCAGCTATCAATGTTATAGCTTTCTAGTAGGGAGAAAAATCCCCCTTTTTTGGGGGGGGGAGGAGGATTTCCTGTAGTTATTCCTTGAGTATCAGCGGAGGCATCCTCTATAGCCCACGTCCCTGAGTCAGCTTCCTATTTTCTTCCTGGATGATAAGCCTCCTGCATCTTTTTTTTCTTTTCCTTTCTTGGATAAAAACACCACTGAAAACCCCCAGTCAGCAGAAAGAATAGTTAGATAATGAGTGGAATAGCTGTACAAGGTTTATTTGTGTTTCTATAGCAACTACATAGTCACATTGCCTCTCACTTTTGGAACTCCTAGCCCATATAAAAACGTTGGATGTAACTTTCTGAATTTAACCCCCATGGGAAGGGAAATTATAGCTCTGTCCTCTGTCTCATTATGAAGGGTTTGTTTGTTTTGAGACAGAGTCTCACTTTGTCACCTTGAGTAGAGTGTGGTGATGTCATAGCTCACAGCAACCTTAACTTCTTAGGTTCAAGTGATCCTCTTGCTTTGGCCTCCCATAACACAATGTAGCTGGGACTGTAGGCATAACACAATGCCTGGCTAGTTCTTGATCACTCTTGATCAAGCTGGTCTGGAACTCCTGAGCTCAAGCAATCCACCCCACCTCGGCCTCCCAGAATGGTGGGATTACAGGCGTGAGCCACTGTGTCCAGCCTATGAAGGGTTTTGCCTATTGTTTTTGTGGTAAGAAAACTAAAACCAAACAAAATATAACTCTTTAGAACTTTGACTACTGCTGTTACAGGATTCCCTCACTCCGGGGTGTGCAAAGACCCCCCCACCCCATTCTCTAGGCCCAGGTGAGCTCAGAAATCAGACCCCCATCTCTAGGCACAAACAGGCTACCCTTTCGAGGCCACACCCTCTGGGTTCTAGCAAGGTCATGAACAAAGCAGCCTGAAAAATTTTGGGTGGTTCCACCTTGAGTAGAGAGCACACACCCTAATCCCTTCCCTGAGACAAAAACTGCAAAGACCTAAAAACAACCTTGCTGTAGTAGAGGGACTGCATTCATTCATTTTGTTAATACACTCATTAACTTTGGAAAGGTGTTTTCCACCTCCCAAGTCCTGGCCAAAATGCAATTCTCCAGACAATATATACCCCTAGACAAAGGACCCAGATGAGACTTCTGACTTGGGTCTTCCCCTTTGCCAGAAGTTCTGGTGCTTTTCCACTCCTTCTGTATTCCTGTCTAATTAAATCCTATTTTACCACTGATCTGTGGTTCCTGGGTTCATTCTTTGAATCCCTGAAATCGAGGACCTATTGAAGAAAGAAATTCCGGTAACACTACTATTCATTCATGGGGTTATCTGGACGTTTCTTGCAAATGTCCAGAGTACCCTTCTGTCTTAGTCCATTTGTGCTGCTATTGAGAGAATACCACAACCTGGGTAATTTATAAAGAATTGAAATTTACTTTTGCATAGTTGAAGGAGCTGAGAAATCCAAGATCAAGGCACTGCTCTCTGGCAAAATGTCCTTCTTGCTGTGTGCTTACATGGCAGAAGGCTAGAGGGCAGGAGAAAAACCCACAGCCTCAAATCCTTTTTATAATGGCATTAATCAATTTATGAGGATGGGGCCTCATGACCTACAAACCTCCCATCAGACCTCACCTCTCAACATTGTTACATTGGGAATAGTTTCCAGTATCTGAATTTTGAGGGGAGAGGAACATATTCAAGCTATAACACTTTTACTTTCTTTTATTATTATTATTATTTTATATTTCCTTTTTCTTTTCTTTTTTATTGTTAAATCATAGCTGTGTATGTTAGTGCAATCAAGGGGTACAATGTGCTGGTTTCATATACAATCTGAAATATTCTCATCAAACTGTTCAACGTAGCCTTCATGGCATTTTCTTAGTTATCGTATGTAGGCATTTGTATTCTGCCTTTAGTAAGTTTCGTCTTTGCCCAATCTAAGATGCCCTGTAGGTGTGGCCCCACCCATTATCCTCCCTCCACCCTAACCTTTGCATATTCATCATTTAAAAATAATTTATTGACACTAGGACAGGCAGTCCCTGAATTACGAACATCTGACTTACATAACTCACACTTAGAAATGGAGGCCATTACAGTGAG